>JAWPHD010015047.1:0-57557 GCA_037043455.1 Cyrtodaria siliqua | reverse complement strand
ATATTCAAACGTCCTGGTTGTTTCAATAATATTATTGCAAACCACATCATTGAAGTTAATTTACCGATTCATACTAACAAAATACCAAAGGATTAGAAGAAAACATACCTGTAAAAGATCTAACATATGCTTTACTCCCTTTTCTTCTTCCGTGTCCTCACATACTTCTTCAAAAGCGTCCGTCCATTCGTTGTCATACAGTTCTGAGAACTTTTCTGCAAGTTTTGTTGGGCGATTCTCGTCACTAAGATCAGCAATATTTTCGTTGTTTGTTGTCAACTTTGCTCCAGCTATTTTACTTAACCTAAAACAAACGTCTGTATATGTATAAGCTGAAATGTGCTGAACCATTTAACCTTTGGCATCGACATAACAAAATATTGATTTATCTCTAAACTAACATACTGTTACTGTTATATGTTGATACTAACTTGAGATACGCTGTCACACAACACTCTTGACTAATGCAATCCAAATATAAATATATCATGATAATATCATTCAAATATGTATAAAAATAAATCTTCAAAATCTTAGCGTATCAAGGGTGGGTCTGTTTGTAGAGTTAGGGGCGAGGGAGAGCAGAGCCAATTGCTTTTCTGTTTTTGAAGTATTTCATGAATTTCTTTTTCTAAATTCACTAAGCAGTTACTGTAACTTAAAAATGTTTGAACAATAAAAGCAAATATGGTATACAACTGCACCCACTTCGCCTCCAGAACATTTAAATGACTGAAATTGCTAGTAAAATACTAATTAAGTCAATAGGCACGGCCTGTCGGTGCAGAAGCTCGTCTTTCTATGCATTCTCTATATATTGGGGAAACCGAGTTGAAGGGCATAATTGTGCTTACTGGAATCAGGGCACTTATCTCTATGAGTTCTAGATCACAAAATGCATGTGCGATGATTCTTAAGTAAAGAAGGGACCATATTACTTTTGTTAAAATAATAGCTTAAATTATATAATCTGGCTCTATGATGTTGTCTTATAATGCCAAAGATATGTGTCAAGTTCCATCCCATTATGTAAAATTGTTTTTAAAATACAAACTCACAAACAACTTTAACCATTTATCCCTTAGGAATAACAGGAGCCGTAAGTTGTTACAATCAAAGCATGAGTTATAGAACCGAGTTCTAGTATCTTGACTCATGATGCTGAATACTTATGAAGTTGCAACACATTATGTGAAGTAGTTTTCGAAGCTTACACCCCAACACTTTAACCAGGGATGTAAACACAGACGACGATCAAATGATGGTAATACATGTAGCTCTTTTTGTCACTCAAAATGTCAGTCTTAACAAGACAATATAAACACGTTCCTTTGAGCATAAAATATCTGCGCATCGCTGATATGTATTTTATATAATTATCTCCCGCAGGTATAAGTTGCCACGAACCTTAAAACAAGTGTGGTTCGTTCTTTTTCTAGCTCCTTCTTTTCATTGCCCAATGCGAATATCGTATTCTTGTTGTTATCGATTGTTTGTAAGTGTTTGTCTATTTGCTGTTGACAGTAGTTACAGTGTTTCCTTAGTTTATCATATTCCACCGTATATTGCTGTACATTTCCTTCTGCCTCCCTGCATCTTTTTGACAAATTGTCTCTATCCCTGTATAATGAGGACATAACACAATTTAGAAATGAACGCGAACACAATGGAAGTAAGAAACATTTACCTTATAATCAACAGCATCACCATGTATTTATTACGCTAAGGCTCATGATGCAAACACGATGAACATGTACAATTCAATATATACAGCAGAATGTAACACATTTTACAAACACCTGTATAATTAGCATGTTATGATTTTTCGACATTTATTTTTGTGGTTCAATGTATCCAATTTCATAATTTTCTGGAATTAAAACAAGTTTAAATATGTTTTTGAAAAATAATGGTGAAACTAGAAAGGTTCATGGGGCACGAAGGCCCCATTGAAAACAATCAGCGGAAAACGTAAAGTTTTTACATTAAAAGGCCGTAACTCGGGTAATACACAGTGTATTTTGACCCTGAATCGATATTCACATCTTAATACCATAGATAAGAATCCGGTAAAATTTCGAAACTATCAGTTGAAATATTTGGGAGAAGACAGACACTCAAACTATTTTTAACGTAAAATTGGACGAAAAAAGGGAAAACAACGTCGATTTCAATGCCAAAACAATAAATCATAGGGCGGCATTCTGTAAAGATTCGAAAAAATCGGTTAAAAACTGAGAAGGGGATAAACACACAAATTATTTTAACGTAATCATTATTTCAAAAAAACGTAACTCCGTTAATACAAGGTCGATTTAGACGCTGAATATTTATATATCTTGGCATCAGAGATAAGCATCCTGTAAAAATGAGCATAAAAGTCGAACAGGAAATGCAGCCTTCACAGAACATAGTAATCCTCAAAACACGCAACAAACCGACAAACATGTAAAGTTTCGAAACAAATTGTTGAAAACTGTTTGAGGAGATAGACACACAAACTTTTCGGGACGGACGGACATTCGGCATAGATAAACATGGCTAACGCTATATGTCCCCTCAACATTCGGTGGTGGGTATTAAAAAACAATACAATGGTGTTATAGAGTTACGCAGGTTGAACATAATTTACACTCTTAGGATGTCAATAGAGCTTATATTGAATAGATTGCATTGTGCTTGTCAATTTATATATATATATATATATATATATATATATACATTATACATTATGAGGAGAATACTCGAGGTTTTAGAAACATTGGTAATTACTGCTGCATGCTTTCGAAACGTTTATTGAGTTCTGCTATGACACTTTTTGATGTGTTTTGGTATTCCTCTTTCCTGAAAAAAAGAGTATCACAATTATATATGTACAGTAACACAACTATCAGGTTAGTGAATATAATACTGCAAGAGGAATAATTCTAAGTCACACAGTTTATGTCGCCATACGTATTTATCAGTAGTTCTTAAGAAACAACTTTATTATAACATACACATTCGAATTATGGAGTTTTATAGATTAGCTAAAAGTAAAATTCTGGTAGAAATTATTTAACTGTGAAAGATTAATTTTGATATGTTATAAGATATGCTCGAAATGTCATTTCACACTTTGAATATATTAACATTTTCGTAATGAGCAACCATTTCCCATACAGATATGAATGTAAGATAAGGATGACACAAAATGTCTATTAGTATTTTCCAATAGTTTTTTTTTAATCAGATCCTGGTGCAAGGTATGTATTATTGAATTGGTGGTATGCAGACAAACAACAATACAACTAAAAAAGCTTATTTAATAAGTAAGACTTACTCTGTCTTGTAAGTGTTATGTAGTTGCTCAATATCTGCTGTCAACTGCTTTATGCGCCTATTGAAAATATATTGTAAACATTGTTTTTCAAGAGTTCATGGTGTATAAGGTAAATTAGTGAAATACGTCCTTCTTTCCGAGGTATTAACATATAACACAATTTAGAAATGAACGCGAACACAATGGAAGTAAGAAACATTTACCTTATAATCAACAGCATCACCATGTATTTATTACGCTAAGGCTCATGATGCAAACACGATGAACATGTACAATTCAATATATACAGCAGAATGTAACACATTTTACAAACACCTGTATAATTTGCATGTTATGATTTTTCGACATTTATTTTTGTGGTTCAATGTATCCAATTTCATAATTTTCTGGAATTAAAACAAGTTTAAATATGTTTTTGAAAAATAATGGTGAAACTAGAAAGGTTCATGGGGCACGAAGGCCCCATTGAAAACAATCAGCGGAAAACGTAAAGTTTTTACATTAAAAGGCCGTAACTCGGGTAATACACAGTGTATTTTGACCCTGAATCGATATTCACATCTTAATACCATAGATAAGAATCCGGTAAAATTTCGAAACTATCAGTTGAAATATTTGGGAGAAGACAGACACTCAAACTATTTTTAACGTAAAATTGGACGAAAAAAGGGAAAACAACGTCGATTTCAATGCCAAAACAATAAATCATAGGGCGGCATTCTGTAAAGATTCGAAAAAATCGGTTAAAAACTGAGAAGGGGATAAACACACAAATTATTTTAACGTAATCATTATTTCAAAAAAACGTAACTCCGTTAATACAAGGTCGATTTAGACGCTGAATATTTATATAACTTGGCATCAGAGATAAGCATCCTGTAAAAATGAGCATAAAAGTCGAACAGGAAATGCAGCCTTCACAGAACATAGTAATCCCCAAAACACGCAACAAACCGACAAACATGTAAAGTTTCGAAACAAATTGTTGAAAACTGTTTGAGGAGATAGACACACAAACTTTTCGGGACGGACGGACATTCGGCATAGATAAACATGGCTAACGCTATATGTCCCCTCAACATTCGGTGGTGGGTATTAAAAAACAATACAATGGTGTTATAGAGTTACGCAGGTTGAACATAATTTACACTCTTAGGATGTCAATAGAGCTTATATTGAATATATTGCATTGTGCTTGTCAATTTATATATATATATATATATATATATACATTATACATTATGAGGAGAATACTCGAGGTTTTAGAAACATTGGTAATTACTGCTGCATGCTTTCGAAACGTTTATTGAGTTCTGCTATGACACTTTTTGATGTGTTTTGGTATTCCTCTTTCCTGAAAAAAAGAGTATCACAATTATATATGTACAGTAACACAACTATCAGGTTAGTGAATATAATACTGCAAGAGGAATAATTCTAAGTCACACAGTTTATGTCGCCATACGTATTTATCAGTAGTTCTTAAGAAACAACTTTATTATAACATACACATTCGAATTATGGAGTTTTATAGATTAGCTAAAAGTAAAATTCTGGTAGAAATTATTTAACTGTGAAAGATTAATTTTGATATGTTATAAGATATGCTCGAAATGTCATTTCACACTTTGAATATATTAACATTTTCGTAATGAGCAACCATTTCCCATACAGATATGAATGTAAGATAAGGATGACACAAAATGTCTATTAGTATTTTCCAATATTTTTTTTTTAATCAGATCCTGGTGCAAGGTATGTATTATTGAATTGGTGGTATGCAGACAAACAACAATACAACTAAAAAAGCTTATTTAATAAGTAAGACTTACTCTGTCTTGTAAGTGTTATGTAGTTGCTCAATATCTGCTGTCAACTGCTTTATGCGCCTATTGAAAATATATTGTAAACATTGTTTTCCAAGAGTTCATGGTGTATAAGGTAAATTAGTGAAATACGTCCTTCTTTCCGAGGTATTAATATCTTTTTAACAACGTCCGTATTTCTAGAAAGAATATGTTTCTGCTATAACATGACACATTATTTATAGCTGACCGTAAACATATATCCAAACAGATTTTTTAGTTTCGAAAGGCACTACGTCATAACAAAACGGCAGCTTTCAGCTAAGATAAAATGAATCGAATCAAATCAGATCAAGTTTATTGGTATACAACATTTATACTCCGATACATAATTGTCACCAAAGCAATATAACATACAAACATAAAAGTACAGATATTTCAAATATTATGCATGAATAGATAAATAACATGATTAAAATCACATATGTTCTATTGATAACTAACAAAACTGTTTTTTCTTTGACATATGTGACAAAGGAAATGTTTAAAAGGGTTTTAAACTTAAGAAAGGTTCTTCTAAACATCAACATATTCGTTTCACTAGTAACAGTTTCGACAGCCATCACTAGACCGTTACAGAGCAACTGACAGACAGGTCAATGGTACACAAGAGCTTGTTGATAGCATGAGCGTTAAATACATGTAGCAAGATAAAGCACCAGGAGAAAGGGGAAGTAACTATTCAACAGTTAGAAATGCTGATATTGGGAAGAAATGGTTATACGTCCAACAGGATGAGTAGCATTCACAGAATACAGTCACTCCAACAAGTATTACAGCGCAAAGTTGATTCATAAAGTACATCACAAACACATTCAGTAAAAATGAATATCACAAACATATAAGGGGTGACAACAGGGGTACCGCCTTGGAACGGTCAGTGGCAAAAGGAAGTTTAAACCGTTTCAAGGATGCACCAAACCTCGTTCTTACCCTGTCATCATCACTAAACAACAGGACAGTATAAATAAAAATAATCCCCTCCGAGTTAACACAGATGGTAGTGTTAGGTGTCCGTGCATGGCTATGTCTATGGCGTCTGATCTTTAGCGAGGAGGCGCTTTCTTGTAAGAATACTAGGGTTGTTTAATTGAATCTATTAGTAAGAGGTTAAGCTCAAGACTCTCTCTCTCTCTCTGTATGTATACGAATCAATACTTACAGTTCTCCTCAATATTTACAGTTCTCCTCCTATCTACCCTTTACAAACTATGTATACATGTTTGGGATTAACGTCATTTTAACAATTTGTTTCAGTGAGACCCAGCTGTATAGTGCTACCACACTCGAATACCACGCCGTAGGCACATGTCATGATATCCCACCCAGTCACATACTGAACGTCAAGCAAGGAAGCTATTTTAAATATTGTACCTGCTATTTAATTTAGTATTTTGACTGTTATCTGTGTTACGCAGGCTTCATAACCTCTGCTCACAACTTTTTTCGTTGAGGGCAAAGCGTTTTTGTTGCCGCTGGCCATGGAATGTGTGTAAAATCTCATTGAATGTTCCATGTTCACCGCATACCATCTTTGGAATGGCTCAAATTTCTGTACTATTGACATTTTAAATATTGAGTTCTGCTCAACTCACGGCTAGAGGGCGTGAACGGTAGCTAGCACGTTTCACTACCGTTCATGAACAGTCTCAATCAAACCGAGACTGCATTTGTTTTGCATTTATCGTGTTCAACGATTTCAAAATTTCTCCCTTCATACTTGTTTTGGTATGACCTGACCTGGGTTTGAAAGCCAGAATCTCCCTCATGCGAGGTGGACGTCAAACCACTAGGGCATGCCATGTTCCCTTTACACACAAAGCATTCATTCGGATAGATGGTATTCAGTTTTGTCAACAGATTCCAGGAATAGAAGCTAAAGTGTAAACCTCATGTTTGAGAATATGCGGCTATACGTTAGGACCATTAGGAATGTGAACGAAACATAAGATTGATAAAACTAATAAAGACATTGACAAAATAAAATGGGATGGTGGTTATTTATAACAAGAAGAACCTTTAATAAACCATACAAAGAGTTATGGGATAGGTTACTGTACCAACCATGTAACTGATACTACACACAACTCTTCGACCGGTTTAACTTGTTCCATTCTGAAGTACTATATATACATTTGTATTACATTCCTTACTATCAACATTAACATATTTCAGCAGAAAAACAATGATTATCAGTCCTTTTTCAAAATCAATAATGACACACTGTGCCATTATGGATTATGGAAAATCGGCACAGTAGCAACAGATTGTCTGCATGCTATGACGCCAAGGTCATCACGCAACACACATACGTCATATTGGAGCGCTATGGGTGAGGAACAGACGTTGAAATCCCAAATGTAGTTTTCATGCACAAAAACTAACCCTTGAAATGTATCATTAAAGAGAAAGATGTTGTTTTTAACTAATTTAACGTAATTTATCAATGTAATATAATGCATTTATTTGCCAAGTAATTGCTTGTATTTTATAATTAAATGCTACTTCTATGTGTGTGTATTTCTAAGGATTATAGTCCCTCCACCTACGACAGGCGTTCTACCCGACGATTATAGGCACAATGTCTGGACTTTTATCTGTGTGTTGTTGTGTGATGTGATGATATGTCTACTTGAAGCAGCGAACTCAATGGCTTCTTTATAGTGCTGCCACACTGGAATACCACGCCGTAGTAGACATGATACCCCTCAGTCACATTATTCCGACACTTATCAATCAGTCGTAGTACTACCCATTATTTTCTCGTCAGGCAAGGGTTACAAGTGACTACTCCATTTTTAAAGGCAACTATACGGCCGTGGTGTGCCTTTTATCGATAATGGCTCTCCTAGTGTTACAGTGTATGCGTATAAGCATGACTAGTATATTGTGATAGTTAGATACAGATTAGCATTCTTTAAATGTACCTTAAATACTATTTATCACATAACTTGCGGTATGACAATGTTATAAAGCCTCGATGTATTTATCATATTACACAAGTGAAATAAATATGCAAATGAAAGTTGAATCATTGTTCGGTCCTTTTCGTTCAGCTCGGTATGCATCGGAATTGTCTCGTTGATTTAAGTAAATGTTTAAAATATCGGATTTCGTAAATCGATTGTTCGGTGACGGAGAAACCCGGGTGAACATTCGACGTCATCATACAAACATACGACGTGATCAGCCGACAAAGTTATATATAGCAAGCTACAAGGGAGCTACACCAAAAATGTTCCATGTGAGGCTTTTTTGAGTTATGTGATAGATAGTATCTCATATTTAATTTTGAACTTATTCAATATTCCTGTGCATTCAGACCCATTCCACAACACATACTTAAGTCTAAAGTAGGTAAGGAATAACATATATCTCCTTTTCCGTATGCACACAACACTGTTTAGTTTCAGTTACTTGTTAAACTAGACTTTTTCTAAATAGTTTATAAATGACTTACCCTGATGATGTTTCAGTGTTTCTTTTTTGTTGTTCTCTCCTAGGAAAAAAACGTGTTTGCATATTTGTCACAATAACGCTACCACACTGATCAGAGAATGAAAAGCTATCTCAATAAATACATTTGAAATAAATGAATCACCATAAAAGGTTTATTTAGTTATTTTCAATTCCGATTAAACAACTCGGGGAATGTTGTGATTGAATCAGTGTCTGTGAGTCCATGAGTCATGACGTCTGTCAAGGCATCGTGTACGCTCTATAACTTTAGAAGATAATTTATTTAACTTGAGATATATTTGTATCTCAAAAGAACGTTGTGTCACGTTATAAAATCTTATATCTTATAATCTTATAATACCCCACGGATAAAGCTCATGATTTCGCTGTACATATGCTAAGGCAATGTCATTGTGTGTTCACCACTATCGAAGAGATTTTGATAATTAATGTACACTTAATAGAAACAAGTCCTGTATTCAAGTGCATACTCCAAAAGTCATTAATTTGTCTATGAGCTGTAAAACAACATTCAGTTCCAAAGCCAATGCCATATAACATTGGGTTCGCCTGTTACAATACCCAGCAGCTGGTTTTTCACTGACTGTACCAAGGCGGTCAACGTTTACGTTTCTGATTTCTAATACTTTACTTCGAACTAATATATCTAAGATGTGCTTGAAATATTGTTAACACTTTGATGACCTTTGTATCAATATAAAACGTATGACTCGCCTGAAATCAGCTCACCGATTAAATACATAACAAGGTAGGCGGAGTCACAGTTTATATGTATGCCTAGCACATGGTATTCTTTCTTTGCTTAAGCAAATTTATAATAATAGATTACCATGTTTCGATATCTAAATACTAAAGCATTTATCAAATGAAATATTGCAAACTTCATCAAACCTTGTTTAGAAAATGTAATCATTCACACTAAAATTGCATCCCACAAACAATTGATTTTTTTCATTCACGTGACGTATTGCAACATGTGCCATGAGTTCATGTCCAAAAACGAAATGTATGTACACAAATATATCTGCAACATCAATAATGCATAAAACTGTTTAAATTTGTGTAGCACATTTAATTTTTTAATGTAAAGTTGTAGGCAAAAACAAATACAAAATAAATAAAAAAAATTGCATAAAACAAAGGTGATATTCAGTTAACATGCTTTATTTTATCAGAAAAGAAGCAGCTACCACTGTGGTTATTGGTTGCTATAATCCATCACAAGCAGATAGGTAATAATTGTTTTTGGTTGTTCCTTGAAAACTGCACTTGTGATACATTTACATCGATTGCAGAATAGATAAAAATTCCATGTCGATATTTATAAATTAGGTTTACATATTTAATTTTTTTAGTAGATACTTCGTTAATTTTGGTGAAACACAGTTATGATAAATTTCGCTAAGTGACAAGGATAATTAAGTTTTAAAGTATTTAAGTAACATTTAAGGAATTGTTGAACAAACCGGCACCAGATCTGTATCATACAGGTCAAGGTTATCATTTGGATTTAAATGTCAGTTAATGTCACATATAAGTAATGTTCGTGTCCGCTAAGAAGTTTGGAAACAATTGTGATAATTCAGTTTAACTTGAAACATGTTGAGTCCAGTGGTCATTAGATGAATATAAAGCCAATGTTGTACTTGGCTTCCATGTTCCGTGTGACTGCTGTTTGTTATGAGTGCGTGTTTTGGTTTATTGTGTTCTGTGAATGCTACATTTTCTGTTCGAGCTTATTTTACGCGTGTACATATTATTATTATAGATTGGCATTATATGACTTATTATGTATACGACTTCTGCTCGTGAACTGCTGGGTAGAATTTGATGAAACTTCACAAGAAGCATCGTGGGTTGAACCTTTAAACCAAATTATTAAGAGCAAAAACACAAAAAAAAACTAAAAATATGTCATTTACTTCTTTTCTATTTGCAGTGACAGTGGCCATATTTATTAACGGCTGTAAAAAGTTTACATAAATCTGAGAAAGGGTTCTAAGACGATTCATTTTGATCAAGTTTCAAAACTGTTGGGTCATTGGTTCATGACAAGACATTTAAAACCGGACACAAACGTCGAGCTAGAAATATTATTCAAGGACCACAGTCAATCAAAAACGTGCATAGAACAAACACAATTTGCAAAGATGAATAAAAGGGAAGCTATCACATTAAGATTAGGGCTATCGCCTTGGAACGGTCAGTGGCAAAAGAAGCTGCAGGTTCTATGGTGCACCAAACCTCACTCTTACCCTATTGTCATCCCAACAGAACGAGAGAGTGTAAAAAAAGATATCCCCACCAGGTAGTATTATTATCTAACCAACAATGCAGCATTTATAAGCAATATAAGTACAACATATAAATGATGATGTATTCATAATTATAATACAAACATCATTGAAAGCCACGTAGCAAGTACATAGTGACTTGGCAGGAGAGAACAAACCAATATGGGTACGACAAGATTTAAGACAAACATCAAACTCTACCGTTAGGTAGACGTCAACCATTTTTAGTAACGGCGGCCATATTGTTTGGCGGATAGCGACGATTTGTATAAATTCGAGAGAGGAAAATGCAAGGATGCTTCCTCCGAAGTGTCATCAAATTATAGGTAGAAAGAAAAGGTTATAAGTGCAACAGGAAGAGTACCATTCACAGAATACATTCACTCCAACAAGTATTACAACGCACATGTGATTAAAAAAGTACATAACAAACACATTTAGTAAAAAAGCACATCACAAACATATAAGGGTTGACAACAGGGGTAACGCCTTGGAACGGTCAGTGGCAAAAGGAGGGACCACCGGGGAGTTTAAACGGTTCAAACCGGTTCATTGGTGCACCAAACCTCACTTTTTCCCTATCATCATCCCTAAATAAAACAGGACAGTGTAAATAATAATAATCCCCGCCGAGTTAACCCCTTGTTTTGGAGAAAGCTTATATATGTATTATAATAACAAACACTGAAATATTCATGTATATATTACATCAAAAAATAAATTAAACCTAAGAAGTTAATCTCAGATGTACTCGGGTGCATGAGAACAATTTTTATATTTTTTGTAACGACGGTCATAGCTCTTGACGGATCGGTATGATTTGTAATAATCGGAGAGAGGGCCATGCAAGGATGCTCCTTCGTCAAATTGTACCCAGCATTACATTTTAATATGAATTTTAGGCACTGCCTAAGACCGAGCAGAGCTCTTAAAATTAACACCCACATGATATATCGGATCGCATATAAAATTTAACTTGTAAACCAAATATTTTACTCTTAATAATTATTCTATATTGTTGTGATAAAATACTAACCTATCTTATGTTTCTTGTCAATCAACATATGAGTAAATTAATTGACTATTCATAATTTCGATCATCAAAATCAGCTGACCAAGCAATGGCCTAGGCATTTGACACACCTCTAAATTGTGGTAGGTGGTAAACTCAAACTCGATCTTTATCATAGTTTGTTTGTTTGTATGGTGTTTTACCTCATTTTCAACACATGTAAGGTTATATACTAGTATCACGGTCGATTTTTTTTGTGTTGGAGGCATCCACACACTTTTCCTGGGTAGAACCAGTACTGTAAACCTCCCGTCATCCGTAAGAATCGACACTTCCTCACTTACCAATCGAGCTCCCAGTGTAATTCGAACCCAGCGATGAGAGGTGAAGGTTTAGAATGCAACGTCGTTAACCATTCGACTACGGAGACGCTTCGTCTTTATCATAGATGTTCAACCAAGTTTATTGTAAAGGTTAAGGTATTTACGGTGTGATTTTTTTTAAAACCAAATTTTGAAAATTATCTTATTTTTACTCTTTCAACTCAAGAGGCACCTTTCCTGGGTTTATATTGTTTTCCAGAGAGAATTATTTTGTATCACACATATCTTTTTGGCAGCTACTACAAACAGTGTCACTGAACATTTTCAATTCAGTTCTTCTTTCTAGACAAATTTCGCATTTAGAAAAAACGTACGACATCTGTTCTATTTCAAAGGCAAGTATAGCCCCCATAGCAAGGTTGAATTTTTCATCTTTCTGTAATGGTGCAGCTTCTGGTATGTCATTTATTTGATATGTTTTGATAATATACCTTTTTTCCCGTTTATTTCTCATTTCCCTTTTCTTTGATTCTGACTGTGTTTCGTTTTCAAGAGGTTTTGATTCCTAGTTTCCTACATAAAGATTGGATGGCATTGGTTATATTAGAGTTGGAATTTGAGTCCTTATTTGGTTCAGTATATGGTGTACTAATATAATTTTCTGAATTATGTTTGCTCTTGTTGCCATGCGTGTTTTCGGTGGGTGATATTCGCTTTTTACTTTTACTACTATCAGCATCATTAGAACTTGAAACTGTTTATTGTTCAAAAGTAAGTCAATGGTTGTACATGACAATTCTCCTTCATTGGTTGAAAAAGAATACATGTGATATTGCTCTGCACCAAACTCATGTTACATTGATGTTGTAGCCTAAAATGGTAGACACAGTTTCAATCTCACAAGCTGTGGCCCACCCTTGACCATTTATCATTTCCCTCTCGTATTAAAGTTTGGTCATGTCAGGACTGTTGTAAATTTGGACTAACTCCTCCATGCCAAACCTGTTATCAGCAATATTATAAAATTATTGCCTTTCAGTGAGGTCGATATGTGTATATATTACATATTTGTCTGATTTGTATAGAAAATACTGGGAAGAGAAAAGCTATATCAACTCGTTTGTTCTACTGGGAAATATCTCTCTGGTGTAAAAAGGCATTAATCATTAGAAATATTAATAAAGTCATTTTAAATTATGTAATATATAGTTTAATAACCAGTGTTTTTGAGATACTGAAAATATCTCCCGAGGTAGAGAAATGGCCCCTATATAAAAACTTGTTCTCCGCACTCGTTCTTATATCGGGGCCATTTCTCTACCTCGGGAGATATAGAGAAATGGCCCCTATATAAAAACTCGTTCTCCGCACTCGTTCTTATATCGGGGCCATTTCTCTACCTCGGGAGATATTTCCCGTATCTCAAAAACACTGGTTATTAAACTATATTTATCGACCTGATATCGTCTCGGTCGATAATACTTTTCTCAGGTCGATAAATGCAACACATATCGACCGAACCTAAAAGGCAACAATTATTTTATTATTAAATCAAATTATTCATGGAATTTTGAAATTTTGAATTTTTGGAATTCTGAAATTTTGAAATTTTGAAATTTTGAAATGTTGAATTTGAAATTTTTGAATTTTGAAATTTTGAATCTTTGAAAAATTTTGGAATTTTGAATTTGAATTTTTTTTTTGAAATTTTGAAAATTTTGAAATTTTTGGAATTTTAATTTTGAATTTTTTTTTTGAAATTTTGAAATTTTGAAAATTTCGAATTTTGAAATTTTTGAATTTTGAATTTTTTGGAATTTTTGGAATTTTAAATTTTTTTAATTTTGAATTTGAATTTGAATTTGGAAATTTTGAATTTGGAAATTTTGAATTTTGAATATTTGAATTTTTGAATTTTTGAATTAGTTTAATTTTGACAACCAATAACAAATAATAAAACAACTTCTAATGATAAGCATATCGCTTCATTCGTTACTACTTGCGACGGGATTAGCCGAACTAGTACGAATACTCCAAACTACGAAAAGAGACAATCGTCCAAGTGAAACAGACTGATCCCCTGATGATTTGAGGAAAAAATCCGAAATTGCCGAACACAATTTCATCAATGGCGGCGCTTCCGGTGCGACACAGTTTTTTTGCCCAGCCACCCGTACGATTTCAACATTTGCACATGTGTTACCATTAGCCGATCATCGTCGGCCGGCTGCGCCGGCCGAGCTCTGCTCGGTATAAAAATGTTGATTAAATATGTTTCTAGTTAATAACGGCAGCAATATTTCTTGACGGATAGGAGATATTTGCATAATTCTGAAAGAGGATCACGCAAGAATAAATCCTTTGAGGTTTTGTCAAATTCTTCCCCATAGTTCATGAGAAGAAATGGTTTAAAGATTTCTTATTGTTTTAGTAAAGGCGCCCATATTTGTTAACAGATCGCGGCGACCTGTATACATTTGAGTAAGGACTATACAAGGATGCTTCCTGTGAATTTTCTTTAAATTCTACCGAGCAGTTCATGAGAAGCAGTCGTTTAAAGAATTTTATATTTTTAGTAATGGCGGCCAGATTTGTTGACGGAGTGAGACGATTATTCATAAATCTGAGAGAGGACCAAGCTTCCTGTGAAGATTCGTCAAATTCTAAGGAGCAACTCCAGGCTGGATGTTGTTTGAAGCAAAGTTTAACTACGGAGCAGACGAACGGCGGACAACTTCGATCAGTAGAGTTAAAAAGAGAAGCGACAATGTGTGTGACTGGTAAAACATTTGCGAAATACACTTTAATTTGTGAAAACACATACAAGCAAACGCTCGTAGGAAAATCAATGCAAATTAAACATGGTTTTATCATATATTGCAAAAGGATGACGAAATTACTTTGGGGTAATAACTAACCAAACCTAAAACTCACAAGTCACATACAATTCAAAATAGCATATTAAACCGAACTGTCGGAATTTTAGAGAAGTAAAGTATCTTTATTTTCATGCAGTTCTTCGAAACAAATTGTCACATTAATATACTTACTCGTTGTATAGTTCCTGTTGCAGCTGCTTGTATTTCGTATTACCACTTTAATGACACAACATGAAAATAAATGTATGAACTGTAGTATCCATGACTTCAAACACAACTCTTCCAACTGAGTAGAGAAAACCGCTCAATAGGAAAAAATACGTTTTGTTTTATGAATAAATTTTAATAAATAAATAAGAAGTTAACTTATAATAGCGAGTTCATTTAACATAGTGAAATAAGAACCTTGGAAATCCGCTTGTTAATGTTTAATAGCAATGTGTAATAACAATTAAGCCAAGCTTAACTTAATTTATATCGATTCAGATGTACTTTATTTGACATCATTTTTACTTGAACTGCTATAAATAACCAAAAATAATGATTATGACTTTAAAGTTCAAATTAGTTAAAAAAAGCATTATTATTATTATTAACAATTAAAGATAATAACAATAAGCATATATATACCATGTTAATGTTTAATAATTTCTTGTCTTCCTGGACATTTTATTATTTATTAAATCATCATACATTTACAGAAAGTTCAGGTGCACAACAGATAGGTATTTAGAGCGGAGTATATTCACATAAATAACACTGTACGTGACCTTCAAAATACTAACGAGCTTGATTTAATGGATAATAAATGAAAAGATAAATCCTCGAGCATTTTCTCTTATATTTTTCAAACTAGATTACTGAAAGCCTAGCTACCTTGGAAATTTAAAGTTCTATACATACAAGGCTTCATAACGCAACGATACATGTTCAAACGGGTGTAGTTCTATTCTACGGTTTTCTAAACGTGAATAGAAACTGTGGCGCCAAAACTCCGAAACTCCTAAACTGTCGCAATCTCATTAAAATCATATCCTAATTACGCTTTGATACTCTCCACTATAGGTTCTGACAACACTGCCTTGGAGGTCACGTCAAATCAACCTTTCATCTAATCAATATTCATGAGGAGATCAACTTAATTCAACCAATGAAACCGCGCGTTTCATATGCACTTCATATGACGTTCGAGTGAACTGAACAAACGAAAATCCACATAAAACACAATAATATCCGAATAAAGATAAAGTCTACCTGTGTTATTGCTGTGGACTGCACGATAAATTCAAAGCAATGCGCTAAATGGCATGTTTTACATTAACATACGAAGAAAATCATGAGCGCTGTCATGTGTGTTTTTCAAATATATATATTTCACCGAAATTATTACCACATTAGATGTTCTAAATAGTGAATAATAGTACATCTGGCCCGCTTAGCTCAGCTGATAGCGAGTGACTATTTTAGTGTAAGTACAATACCACGAATTGGTAATTTTTGATACCGCTATTCAATTCCGAACGTAGACTGCTCCACAGCGTTTTACTGACGTCACCTTAAATACAGTGCTTTCAGATCCTTCGTAGCATAGAGTATCGTAGCGTGATAAATGGTTTTATTTTAATGAGATTGAAACTATCGCTGAGCCAGATATTTACAGATATCGGTGGTACATTCGCAAATACCCGTTGTTTCTTACTTGAATTTCGAAAAGGTGGTTCCACTAATAAAGGTTCTTAGTATTGTTCAATCACCCTTAGTATATGTTGCCTTAATTTAGTCTTTTGACTGTAACCTGTGATATGCAGGCTTCATAACCTCTGCTTCCAGCTAAATACCATTTTGTTTATTTCGTCCATTGTTTTCTCGTTTAGGGCAAATCGTTTTGTTAGAAACTGGGACCATACGCCGCTAGCCATGGAATGGTGGGAAAACACGTCATTGAAGGTTCCATGTTCACCGTTATAATTATGCAAACCATCTTCGGGATGGCTCAAAAATCCTGTACTATTGACATTTTTAAATATTGAGTTCTGCTTAACAAGGGGCTAGAGGTCGTGAACGTTAGCAATCACTTTCCACACAATCTCAATCAAACCGAGACAGCAATATTTTGTATTTATTTTGCTCGACGATTTCCAAATTTCTCATTTGATGCTTTTTTTTCTCGATTAAATGTGTTCTGTAATTTAACATCATAAATGCGTCCATGTAATATTAAGCGGAATGTTTTATTAAACTACACTCACACATGTATTTAAATATATACTTATTTGATTTACTCCCCTATTAGTTGCTGTTGCTGTTGATATATGTTGATTTCTTTCAGATCACACGGAAGTATAATTGTAATTCACATTAGCGATGCATATTATGCTTAATAATATATTTACAGGAAGCATATAATACATTTTTAATATTGCAGTGTTCATGTGTATCTATTGTTTCTATATTATCTAACACGTAAACTCGTTAAGTAGATAAGAGTAACAACTCAAGGTATCGGTATGCAAAATAGTGATTGATATGCAATACGCGGATTTAATACGAAAATATTGGCATTACGTGGTCCCGCCTTAATTCCTTTAAGCGATGAGAAAGCTTGTATTAACAGGATTTTATATCGGATATTTAGACAATAAAACATGCTTGTTTATAAACATTTTTACTGAACAAATGCGATAACATGTTTAAAATTACCTATTAAATGTTCTAATGTTACAATATGCAGAATTTTCAGTCGAAATGAAGTTTTTCTTTCATACATCAGCCAATCCCGTTTTCGCTTCTTCAAGAATAGGTTGTATGGGGTATGCAAGTTAATACTCAGACCACATAATGGTCTAAACAGTAGAATACCGTTAGGTAGCAAAGATACAATAATAAATACATCCCAAATATAGCCTAAATATTTCAAACTTCGTATAAGATATTCCACCACAACATGATACTAACCTTTTTAGTTCTTCATCTCGTTTACACCCATAAGATCGCCACTGTTCCAATTCACTGGCAGAGAAAACAATCATCTCAGTTGAAATATTATTTCTGATTTTCAAACAGCCTAACACGATAATTATTTCGATTTTAGTTTTTCATCTATTTTTTAAACAATTATAACCAGACGTATATTTTAAGAACTTACTCCACATGAATGAAACAATATTTCTATTATATATATATATATATATAATTATATATTCACAGCATTGACAACATGTATTATTATACTAAACCCGGATTTAAATATGACTTTTCTCTCTTTTCATATGAACTCAGCGGATGTAAAAAAGATACTAATAAATATAAACGTTTTCCTACCTTTGCCTTTCCGCTCCTTCAAATTTTATGTTTTCCAGTTCATGGTTTCGGCTGAAATCATGGAAAATTTGCTTTAAGATAAATGTGTCTGTAAGATATCATACTTTTAAAGTGAACATGATATGATGTATTTGATATTCTAAACATTAAACAATCTGTGTTTTTTTTGGCTATGTAGAGACGCGTCAAAATTGTCGAACATATCCAACTGACAGTTAAGGTTAACCAAACTGACGATGAAGCGCTTTCGCATAGATCTTTCGTCTATTCGGTTGAATTCATTATTTCAAAACGCCTTCTATCCTATATAAATCCGGGGATTTTAGACGTGTTAAACTGAATAGCCTAATATATGTTGATCAAATAAAGGGTTCAGACATGGTCTCCAGTGTATCAAACCAAACATGCAATATCATTTGGGGTTCAGAGTTCAAAATCACTCATGCATGAACATTTTCATTATTTTTATGAAGAAACAGGCCTTTCATTAATTCCAACATGTCTTGTGAACAAAATATACCTTAAAACTGCTAATGACCACATTTTCATGCAAACTAGTCATTAAATGCTGCATTTTGACTAAAAGATGGAAGAAATAATACAGACAAAATAGAAGTTATGATTCAAAGACTCAGCCAACCCCCCTTTTTGTAGCAAATAATCAACTAACCAGTTATTTATAGTCCACGAAAATGCAAGATAATTTTGATTCTTACACTAAAATAGTGTATAATGTAATCCATTACACCTTATCTCTATTAATTAGACTAATTAATGTGTGACATTATAGTTTTTTGCATCTGCATGATGATTATATCAAGATTAATGAAGAGAATGTGATGGGTAAGTACATTTTGAGTGAAAAACAAAAAATAAATCCTGTTTCTGTACATTTAAGCTATACAATGTAAAACTCATCATCGCGTACACAATTTAAGTTTTCGAGGCTCTCGGTACAAATGAATACATCTTTTTGGCTCACGCCAAGTCAAAAGTTCGGTATAGACACATTTTCAGATTTTAGCCTCAAACGGTAACTTAAAACCATAAAATGCTACTTATTGTCAGCAAATCTCCATATCTATCACCTATTGACAATATTCTACTTATAGACACTTATTGCACTTGAGCTGCTTAAGGAATACTGAAAAGCACAGCCACCCCATATTTCAGTCAAAATCACACACATTCTGATTAAACTGCTCAAAACCCTGTTCTGTTTTAGATTAAAAGCAATTAACATCAGTTCTCTTTGACGCACTCAGTCTTAAGTATTCACAGAAAATTTCAAGCAGATTGAGCCAATAATAGCAATATTAAGAACTATGTGAGTGTCGCCTGTCAGCGCTTTGTCAGTATAACAAGGTTTTTTGGACCCAGATAAATGAACTTGACAAACTGGCCTGACAAAGTGTTCGTGAAGAAAAAAATGAGTAGTTAACCCATATAATGACTTTCAGTGTGCCCTTGACCTTTATATTTAAGTATGGCCATGTCGATGTTGTCATGACAAGTGTATATTGAAAGACTGTTGAAGAAATAATACGAATTGAAAAAGTTATAACCAACGTTAAGTTTTCGTGAAGGAAAAAAAGCATTTAACCCATATAATGATCTTCAGTGTGACCTTGACTTTTATATGTTAGTATGCTCAGGTCGATGTTGTCATGATGAGAATATATTGAAAGTCTGATGAAGAAATATCAAGAAATGAGAAATAATATCCAACGTTAAGTTTTTGTGAAGACAATGAGTATTTAACCCATATAATGACCTTCAGTGTGATCTTGACCTTTATAATTGAGTATGGTCGTGTCGATGTTGTCCTGATGAGTATATATTGAAAGACTGATGAAGAAATATCAAGAAATAAGAAAGTTGTAGGCAACGTTAAGTTTTCGTGAAGAAAAAACTGATATTTAACCCATATAATGGCCTTCAGTGTGACCTTGACATTTATATTTTAGCATAGTCAAATCGGTGTTGTCATGGTGAGTATATATGGAAAGTTTGATAAAGAAATGTCAAGAAACGAGAAAGTTATAGCCAACGTTAAGTTTACATGAAGAAAAAATGTGTATTTAACCCATATAATGACCTTCAATGTAATCTTGACCGTTATATTTTAGTATGGTCATGTCGGTGTTGTCATGGTGAGTATATATTGAAAGTTTGATGAAGAAATATCAAGAAATGAGAAAGTTATAATCAAGGCTAAGTTTTCGTGAAGAAAACAAAACGCGTATTTAACCCATATAATGACCTTCAGTTTGATCCTGACCTTTATATTTTAGTATGATCATGTTGCTGTTGTCACGATGAGTATATATTGAAAGTTTGATGAAGAAATATCAAGAAATGAGAAAGTTATAACCAAGGCTAAGTTTTCGTGAAGAAAACAAAACGAGTATTTAACCCATATAATGACCTTCAGTGTAACCCTGACCTTTATATTTTAGTATAGTCATGTCGGTGTTGTCATGATGAGTATATATTGAAAGTTTGATGAAGAAATATCACGAAATGAGAAAGTTATAGCCAACCTTAAGTTTTCGTGAAGAAAAAAATGAGTATTTAACCCATATAATGACCTTCAGTGAGACTTGACCTTCATATTTCAGTATGGCCATATTGATGTTGTCATGATGAGAATATATTGAAAGTTTGATGAATAAATATTAAGAAATGAGAAAATTATAGCCAACGTTAAGTTTTCGTGACGGACTAACGGACTTACTGACGGACGACAAAGTGATACCTATGTATCGCATTTTTCTTCGAAAAGGCGACACAAAAAGCATATACTGCTTTTATAGGGCATATGCATCTAATTCCATCCTCATAGGCCTACATTATAGCAATATTGAATAATAGACCTGTTATTCACTACTTTGACAATAAAAACTTCCATTATTGTTGACAACAATCCAAGAAGTGCCAAATTTTGTTGAGAATGCATAGTCATCCGCGCAATTTTTAGACGGTAACTGTCAACCGAACATAAACTCAAACGATGTCACATTACATTTTGCAAGGAGGTGAATACTACCTATTTTTTTCCCCAGATTTTTCCCAGATAGACAGTTAGCCCAGTAAATGTCCTAACTGAAATGACTTGTATTTTTGAAAACATAAATTATGTGACATCCACACCATTTTAAATGTACATATACTGCTGCCGGTATCTTATGTCCCATTTCAGAAAAAAACACTTCCTGTAGTATTTGGATGAATATTCTCTGTATGCGAATTTACCTATTGAGAAAAACTTAATTTATTTGACAGTTGTTTGTGGGTCGTCTTGATTTTTGCATTGACGCTATCACCGTAGTATAAGGTTTGCTAATGTATAACCAACTACAGTCAGACGGAAGCATTGCATTAGCTCGTTCACCAGAACAGGAAATAACATAGATTTGTCTTGTAAATAGTGTAGAGATCTCATAAGCACGTATAGATGAAACTTAACGTTTATTGCAGATGTTATCAAGAAGGTATCCTGAATTTTTAATTGACCAAAGTAAATTAATCCCAGAGTTTTCATAAGCTTTAGCACACTATTGTTTAACGAAATATTTAATAGAAAGACAATACGTTAATAGTCTGGCTGGAGATGTTTGTGGTGATGCAGACACTATAATTCGAAATAAAGCGGGCTTTATTATGCTATTGATGTAATTTAGGAATCCAGTACATAGTTGGCAGTTTGTTTTGGTTTTCGTCTATCCCAGCCTTGAACGATGATGTCACATATTTTTAGTTGGCATGTTTCAGAACATTGAAAGCTGCACTAATTCAAAGTACATTTATGTCAGAATATACATAGAATATTTACCAGTTCCTCTCCAGAAACGGAAACTCGACATGTAACAGACGATTGATTAAACATATTCCACATCATTAATAAACATTTTGTGATATCAGTTGAAAATGTTATGGAATATAATTTATGTGTACAACTGAATGAACTGACTTGCTCAATTCGCTAAAACACTAAAACAACTGGACTTAATTAGCAAGGTACATGTACTACAGAACATGCAACATATTCTAGTTGCAATATACCTTGAACTGCCTTCGATACATAACCCAGGCAAGTCGTTCTTCTGAAAGATAAGCGTCTTTGTATATTCTATGTTTTGACCATGGCATTTGCTTCCGGATTTGCAGATTTGACGATTTAATCCATATTGTTCTGTTATTTTCATATTATTTAACAGTTATATTAGTTTAGTCAATCAGGGAAATAACCCACTTGTTTTAATAAGGTTTCAGTAGGCAAAAAATTGAATGATTTGTTGTCAACAACAGAATACCGTTTGTTATCAAATATACAATTACATGTACAACCAATGTATAGCCCGACTATGGATAAACCAGAGAAGGAACACAGTACATATCGGATTATATTTGTTCTCAAAACATTTCAATTTCGTATAAAATATTCTACCACAACATGATACTCACCTGTTTAGTTCTTCATCTCTTTGATCCCCATAAGCTTTACACTGTTGTAAGAGACTGGCATAGAAAAACATCATCTCAATTTGAACATGTTTTAGTAATATATTATGATTTGTTAAAACAATTCCTATTTTCAAAGCGTCTTAAGCAATATATAAAATAAGTCCAGATATATATATTATTTTTGTAAAATCTTACACTGCCCAAATGATACTATCTACATGTATCTACATTATAATACTAATACCGGATTTAAATATAACTATTCCCTCATTTCATATGAATTTATCAGATATAGTAAAAAAACACACAAAAAAATAAATAAAAAAGGTCATTTGTTTTTCTTACCTTTTCCTTTCCGCCTCTTCTTTCCTCATTTTTTCCAGTTCATCGTTTAGTCTGAAATAACGATAAATATGCTTTTAAGATAAATGCGTCTTTAAGATATCATAGTTTTAAAATGTTAGTATCCTAAACATTAAACAATCTGGTTTTGTTTTGGCTATGTGTGCGCATTTACCTAGTAAGAGAAAACAAACATTCAACTGAATTAATCGGCCATTTGAACTATGGAAGCAGTGTTATGTAAGGGTCTGTACGAATGAAAATTGTGTCTGTTTTCTCGTCGATCAACTTAAGTGAGGAAATGGACAAGAGGTAAGACGTGAAAGCATATTCCTATGGTTCTTTAATGTGCTCAGATGATACACGGGACCGAGCAGTTTACGTCCCTAATAAAGGCACGAAATTAGAAATAAATAATTTAAAAAAGTTTAACGGGCGGAATGAAGTCGAAGTTTAGCCGAATTGGAATTTAACGGCACGCCACCACAAAAAGGTTATATGACACCAACAGAAATGAACCGGCACGCTCTTCATTTACTTCTAGATAAAACCCAAACAGATCTGCAGAGCTGATCAACAGAACTGCAGTTGTTGCAAATTCTATTGTAAACACTGCATCTTACACTGGAGCCACGATCATTGTTTTCTGCCACCACTCAAGTAGCACATAAAACAATACAGGGATGACGATTAGGAATTTTAATGAGCATGGCAAATATGACACAATGGACATGACTTCGGGGAATTTTACCCCGTTTATACATGTAACATTATCAGCACATAAAGTCGAGGTGGCCGATTGGTTAGCATCTTTGTAACTCTTTCAAAAGGTCACAGTGCGGTCACATCTCAGATTTTTAAAACATACTCCTGCAGTAGTTTACTCGTGCAAGGTATTTTGAAACTATGCCTTCTTTCAAGTGGAGTATAAAGCACAACCGTATTTTCACAACCGTAAACCTAAGCCTTATATCTGTGTCGTGGTTTCATATGTCCCCAATAAAGGTTTTTAAAGTAAAAAAAGACAAGAAAAGACGAAAGACAGAAGTGTAATGAACCCCAAGCAATAGACATTAAAATATATTTATAGTAACACACGCTCGACTTCTGTCTGTTACAAACATACAAAACATTTATTGAAACATTTGTCATATTAACGCGACCTTTTGCTTCCGAGGTCAATTGTGCCACCGCTAGGAGTTTCCCTGTAAGATGTCCTACCACAACATGATACTCACCTCTTTAGTTCATCATCGCGTTGATGCTCATCAGCTTGCAACTGTTCCAGTTTACTGTCAGAGAAAAGCAACTTAAACATTGTTTGTGATTGTGTATCATATCTATGATTTGTTAGAACTTTAATCCGATTTTCAAAGAGTCTAAAACTATAATTATTTTGATGTTTTTAAAAATAAATATTACCACACATATATGTTTAAGACCTTACCTTACCCGTACCTTATATTGTATATCTATATTATAATAATAAAACCGGATTTAAATATGATTATTCTCTCTTTTCTTATGAACATATCGGATCTAAAAACAAACTAAAAGGTTTTCAACTCTTCGGATGTAAAAAAAAAAATTAAAAATAAAAAAAAATGCTTACCTTTGCTTTTCCACTCCTTCTTTTTTTATTTTGTTCAGTTCATCGTTTAGGCTGAAATCGTGGTAACTATGCTTTAATATAAATGTTTCTTTAAGATATCATAGTTATAAAATGCCCATTATGTATTTAGTATTATAAACATTAAGCAATCTGGTTTTGTTTAGGCTATGTGTGCGCATTTGCCTATTGAGAGAAAACAAACATTCAACCCAATTCACCAAAATAAATTAATCTCATAATTGTCATAAGCTTTCGCACACTGTTGTTTAACGTGATCTTTAATGTACTTATAACCTTTTCTTTATTACGCTTTCTATGTAATTTAGGAATCCAGTACATAGTTGGCAGTTTGCTTTACTTTTCGTCTATCCCAGCCTTAAAAGATGATGTCAACATATTGTTAGTTGACATGTTTCAGAATTAGGAACATTAAAGACTGCACTAATGTAAAGTACATTTATGTCACGGCTACGCATATACTATTCACCGGTTCTTCTCCAGAAACGGAAACTCGACATGTAACGGACGATTGATTAGACATATCCCAGATCTTTAATAAACATTATTTGTGATATCAGTTGAAAATGTTATGGGATATATGTGTTCATCTCAATGAACTGACTTGCTAAATGCGCTAAAAAACTAAAACAGCTGGACTTATTCTTAATAAACAAGGTACTACAGAACATGCAACATTCTAGTTGCAATATGCCGTGAACTGCCCTCGATACGTAACGCAGGCAAGTTGTTCTTCTGAAAGATAAGCGTCTCTGTATATTCTATGTTTTGAAAATGGCATTTGTATGCAGTAATGGTCCGCTTTGCAAATTCCAATGAGCACAGAATTTACATTTGGAACGACAGGAGTTTAATTCCCGGTATGATACGGTTCTCGGTATCTGAAGCTTTTTCTAGCAAATAATTAGCAACTGTTTCCGGATTTGCAGATTTACCGATCTAATCCATATTATTCAGTTATTTTCATATTATTTACCGGATATATAATATATATATAAGTTTAGTCAATAAGGGAAATAACCCACTCGTTTTAATAAGGTTTCAATAGGCAAAAAAGTGACTGATTTGTCGTCAACAACAGAATACCGTTTGGTATCAAATATACAATTACATGTACACCCAATGTATAGCCCGACTATGGATAAACCAGAGAAGGAACACAGTACATATCGGATTATATTTGTTCTCTTAACATTTCAATTTCGTATAAGATATTCTACCACAACATGATAGTCACCTGTTAAGTTCTTTATCTCTTTGATCCCCGTAAGCTTTACACTGTTGTAAGGCACTGAAATAGAAAAAAATATTTTCAATTTGAACATGTTTTTAGTAACATATTTATGATTTGTTAAAACAATTCCGATTTTCAAAGCGTTCTTAAACAATATATAAAATAAGTCCAGATATATATATTATTTTTGTAAAATCTTACACTGCCCAAATGATACTATCTACATGTATCTACATTATAATACTAATACCGGATTTAAATATAACTATTCGCTCTTTTCATATGAATTCATCAGATATAGTAAAAAACACACAAAGAAAATAAATAAAAAACGGTCATTTGTTTTTCTTACCGTTTCCTTTCCGCCTCTTCTTTCCTCAAGTTTTCCAGTTCATCGTTTAGGCTGAAATCACGATAAATATGCTTTAAGATAAATGTGTCTTTAAGATATCATAGTTTTGATATATATATAGTGTAGTTAGTATCCTAAACATTAAACAATCTGGTTTTGTTTTGGCTATGTGTGCTTATTTACCTAGTAAGAGAAAACAAACATTCAACTGAATTAATCGGCCATTTGAACTATGGAAGCAGTGTTATATAAGGGTCTGTACGAATGAAAATTGTGTCTGTTTTCTCGTCGATCAACTTAAGTGAGGAAATGGACAAGAGGTAAGACGTGAAAGCATATTCCTATGGTTCTTTAATGTGCTCAGATGATACACGGGACCGAGCAGTTTACGTCCCTAATAAAGGCACGAAATTAGAAATAAATAATTTAAAAAAGTTTAACGGGCGGAATGAAGTCGGAGTTTAGCCGAATTGGAATTTAACGGCACGCCACCACAAAAAGGTTATATGACACCAACAGAAATGAACCGGCACGCTCTTCATTTACTTCTAGATAAAACCCAAACAGATCTGCAGAGCTGATCAACAGAACTGCAGTTGTTGCAAATTCTATTGTAAACACTGCATCTTACACTGGAGCCACGATCATTGTTTTCTGCCACCACTCAAGTAGCACATGAAACAATACAGGGATGACGATTAGGAATTTTAATGAGCATGGCAAATATGACACAATGGACATGACTTCGGGGAATTTTACCCCGTTTATACATGTAACATTTTCAGCACATAAAGTCGAGGTGGCCGATTGGTTAGCATCTTTGTAACTCTTGCAAAAGGTCACAGTGCGGTCACATCTCAGATTAATAAAACATACTCCTGCAGTAGTTTACTCGTGCAAGGTATTTTGAAACTATGCCTTCTTTCAAGTGGAGTGTAAAGCCGTCGGTCGTCGATCCCATTACAGGGAGCGCCATACCCCGTGCACGTTAAAGATATTGCTGAACTTTTGTGTTTTATACAACCGTAAACCTAAGCCTTATCTCTGTGTCGTGGTTTCATATGTCCCCAATAAAGGTTTTTAAAGTAAAAAAAGACAAGAAAAGACGAAAGACAGAGGTGTAATGAACCCCAAGCAATAGACATTAAAATCTATTTATAGTAACACACGCTCGACTTCTGTCTGTTACAAACATACAAAACATTTATTGAAACATTTGTCATATTAACGCGACCTTTTGCTTCCGAGGTCAATTGTGCCACCGCTAGCAGTTTCCCTGTAAGATGTCCTACCACAACATGATACTCACCTCTTTAGTTCATCATCGCGTTGATGCTCATCAGCTTGCAACTGTTCCAGTTTACTGTCAGAGAAAAGCAACTTAAACATTGTTTGTGATTGTGTATCATATCTATGATTTGTTAGAACTTTAATCCGATTGTCAAAGAGTCTAAAACTATAATTATTTTGATGTTTTTAAAAATAAATATTACCAGACATATATGTTTAAGACCTTACCTTACCCTTAACTTATATTGTATATCTATATTATAATAATAAATCCGGATTTAAATATGATTATTCTCTCTTTTCTATTGAACATATCGGATCTAAAAACAAACTGAAAGGTTTTCAACTCTTCCGATGTAAAAAAAAATTAAAAATAAAATCAAATGCTTACCTTTGCTTTTCCACTCCTTCTTTTTTTATTTTGTTCAGTTCATCGTTTAGGCTGAAATCATGGTTACTATGCTTTAATATAAATGTTTCTTTAAGATATCATAGTTATAAAATGCCCATTATGTATTTAGTATTATAAACATTAAGCAATCTGGTTTTGTTTAGGCTATGTGTGCGCATTTGTCTATTGAGAGAAAACAAACATTCAACCCAATTCACCAAATAAATGAATCTCATAATTGTCATAAGCGTTCGCACACTGTTGTTTAACGTGATCTTTCATGTACTTTATAACCTTTACTTTATTACGCTTTCTATGTAATTTAGGAATCCAGTACATAGTTGGCAGTTTGCTCTACTTTTCGTCTATCCCAGCCTTAAAAGATGATGTCAACATATTGTTAGTTGTCATGTTTCAGAATTAGGAACATTAAAGACTGCACTAATGCAAAGTACATTTATGTCCCGGCTACGCATATACTATTCACCGGTTCTTCTCCAGAAACGGAAACTCGACATGTAACGGACGATTGATTAGACATATCCCAGATCTTTAATAAACATCATTTGTGATATCAGTTGAAAATGTTATGGGATATATGTGTTCAACTCAATGAACTGACTTGCTAAATGCGCTAAAAAACTAAACAGCTGGACTTATTCTTAATAAACAAGGTACTACAGAACATGCAACATTCTAGTTGCAATATGCCATGAACTGCCCTCGATACATAACGCAGGCAAGTTGTTCTTCTGAAAGATAAACGTCTCTGTATATTCTATGTTTTGAAAATGGCATTTGTATGCAGTAATGGTCCGCTTTGCAAATTCCAATGAGCACAGAATTTACATTTGAAACGACAGGAGTTTAATTCCAGACATGATACGGTTCTTGGTATTTGAAGCTTTTTCTAGCAAATAATTAGCAACTGTTTCCGGATTTGCAGATTTACCGATATAATCCATATTATTCAGTTATTTTCATATTATTTACCGGATATATAATATATATATAAGTTTAGTCAAAAAGGGAAATAACCCACTCGGTTTAATAAGGTTTCGATAGGCAAACAAGTGACTGATTTGTTGTCAACAACAGAATACCGTTTGGTATCAAATATACAATTACATGTACATCCAATGTATAGCCCGACTATGGATAAACCGGAGAAGGAACACAGTACATATCGGATTATATTTGTTCTCTAAACATTTCAATTTCGTATAAGATATTCTACCACAAAATGATAGTTACCTGTTAAGTTCTTTATCTCTTTGATCCCCGTAAGCTTTACACTGTTGTAAGGTACTGAAATAGAAAAAAATCATTTCAATTTGAACATGTTTTTTAGTAACATATTTATGATTTGTTAAAACAATTCCGATTTTCAAAGCGTCTTAAACAATATATAAAAAAAGTCCAGATATATAATATTATTTTTGTAAAATCTTACACTGCCCAAATGATACTATCTACATGTATCTACTATAAAATACTAATACCGGATTTAAATATAACCATTCCCTCATTTCATATGAATTCATCAAAAATAGTAAAAAACACACAAAAAAATGAAATAAAAAAAGGGCATTTGTTTTTCTTACCTTTTCCTTTCCGCCTCTTTTTTCCTCATTTTTTCCAGTTCATCGTTTAGTCTGAAATTACGATAAATATGCTTTAAGATAAATGTGTCTTTAAGATATCATAGTTTTGAAATGTCCATAGAGTAGTTAGTATTCTAAACATTAAACAATATGGTTTTGTTTTGGCTATGTATGCGCATTTTACCTAGTAAGAGAAAACAAACATTCAACTGAAGTAATCGGCCATTTGTTGGTGGGTCGTCATATTTTCTGCATTGACGCTATATCATCATAGTACATTTTACGCATACTCAATCACGGTTATTATAAGAACCCGAGAAAAATCCTATACTTTTAATCGGCACATATATAGTATTATATGACCTGAACACATGGATAGTTTTGATAAACGGTTTTGTAGTGTTATTTTGCTGTTATATGCGGTATAGTTTCTGAAACCAGTGACATATAATAGGAATACATAAAAGATATGTGTTTGTTTTGAGTGAATATAGGATTTATTTTCATCGAGAAGTGAGAAACATATATTCAAGAGTGCCTTAGAACGAGTGAAAATATTTGCGTTTTCTCACTCCGAGATGAATATCAATCCTATCTTCACGACAAACCAACGCATACCCTATTTATTATATACTCACAATCTGGAAATCTTTGCAGAAAAGATATAATGCACCCAAATAATGACGTCAATAACGTCAACAACGTCAACAGTTGCATGACGTCAGTTTGAGTGAAAATATGTTATATTTACACATGTGAACTATAAACAATGAAAATATAAGGGTTTATTTTAATCATAAAATCCAATATTTCACCGGAAAGTATATAATAAAACCAGCTACAGCATAACATATGTATGTGGGGCTCTTTTAAAAGAAGGAATTTGTTATAGGATATATACCACTTTCTGTCGTATGTACTATAGAAACTAAATGATGTTAATGATATCAATTATACAGTATAACAATTATTTATATCTTACTACATGTACCTACATGTAACAACATATATTTCGAGTTTATCTGTTTAATAACGATTGAAAGTTCTCATTTTAATCTACAATTGGACTTCACAACAATCAACTACATGTATGTTCTACCGAATATGCAACAGATTATAATTTTCTTTAACTATTTGCATAGATCTCCGTTCAATACATGATCCAGGCACTTTTAAAAGAAATATCTACACTAGTTTCGACGTACACTAGTTTCGACGTATAAATTATACTATACCAAAAACATTTTTATGGTAAATTACCTCAAATACCAAGTTGCATATTGTATAACTGAATACTTACTCTAATAACGACCAATACATCTTTATTAAGCATCCAATTAGATTAAAGCATCAACCTGATCGAAATATATAAATGTGTGAGTATTTTTTACTATCCAGATAAGTAGATATTGCAATTGTGAGGTTTTACGTGTTGCTGACCTTTTCAATTCTTGTTTGTTTTGTTTGAAGTATATTCTCGAATTGTTCAGTAGATGACTGACTTGTTGTAACTCAATTTCCATCCGTGCATTATCTGTTTTTATTTTTTCTAGTTCTTTATGTAAGCTTCAAATAAGAGGCAGAATAATATATTAAAACTTACAAATTTAAGAGATTTTCAAGATCATCTGTATATGCTACCAGTTAAAAGGTATTTGATAACCACTACATGCACTACGTACAGTTTTTAAACACATAAGTAATGACAAGTAAAATGGAGAAAAAATATACTTATTTATAAAACATGTCGTCTCTTCTTTTAAACTCTTACAAATGAAAACTGACAGGTTCTTTAATAAATATAGATATAATATAGACACAAAAGGGGTGACAATAGGACTTCCGCCTTGGAACGGTCAGTGGCAAAAAAGACCGCTGGGGTTTTAAACCAGGTTCTATGGTGCACCAAACCTCACATTTACCCTACTTTAACCCAATAAAACGGGACAGTGTAAATAAAGAAATCCCCGCCATGAACTATTCTCCAACCAACAAGGCAGCATAAATAGGCAATATAAGAATAACACAAAGATGCTCGTGTATATATAAATCAAAAATAGCCTAGTAAGCCACCACAAAGAAGGTACTCATTGACTTGGCAAACTCCAGAGCAACAAGAGAATAAACCATTGAGAGAACGAAGGACAAGACTGCAGACAAACATCAAAAGTCACCGTCCTTTTGGGCTTTAGGTAGACGTCATCCTTGGGTCCACAGCCTATCCAGTCATCGCACAATCTAAGAGGAAAGCATAGTGGCGAACTGTAAATGGGCCCACCACCAAGCATGCAGTGCGTTGCAAAATGATAGGGTCATAATCTCTGTTGATAAATCTTTTAACGAGTTTAACAAAGATAGAAAGAAAGTGATCATGACCAAGGATCTTACGAAGTTTGTAAATCACGTCACCATAGAAGTCTTGCTTTCTGCTGTAACACGTTTTCTAAACTTTGATATGTTTGGCTGTGTCCAAAATATTAATACATATTATATTTTTTTATCATGTCATGACACTACAATACAACTTGCGCTTGTCTTTAAATGTATTACAAAAGTGGACGTTTCATTTGCATCGTGGTATTTTACTAGTAATATATCATCGTCCAGTGTCAATTTCTAAACTATGACTAAAATGTTCTAAATTTCTTTATATTAAGTATATCTAAATACTATTTAAACCTGAAATATGATATTATTCGATATATGCACTCTAGTGGAAGACGGTTATTCAACATTGCTATGGTGTATAAAATATCCCCAATTCTTTGTTTGAATAGATTAATGAAATAGATTATGTTTTGAGTATACATCAGCTTTGCACAAATGTAATCACTCACGCGTGTGTCACGGTTATGGATATCTAACAGGTAGATTGGTGTTGCATTGTCCGGTCGGTTAGCTCAGTCGGTAGAGCATCGGAACGGTAGTCCGAAGGTCCCGGGTTCGAGCCCCGGTCTGGCTGCACATTTTCTAGCCCTGTGACATTTGGCGCCCAACGGGGAACCGTGACTGAATAAACTTTGAGAAACATGCAAATGATTCTCTGTACCCATGGAAATTCGAGGATGAATTTCAGTCTGAATGGGGGAGTGTGTCACGGTTATGGACATCTAACAGGTAGATTGATGTTGCATTGTCCGGCCGGCTAGCGCAGTCGGTAGAGCATTGGAACGGTAGTCCGAAGGTCCAAAGTTCGAGCCCCGGTCTGGCTGCACATTTTTCTAGCCCTGTGACACGTGTAACGAATTTTCCGAATTTGAAAATCCCCATATCTCTGCGCCATAATAAGCAAAATGAGTTTACCAGAAGTCGGACGTTAGAAAATGCGATGCAAGCATTTAAGAGTTATTTGTGGTAAAATGATTTTGTAATAGCCTTACAAATTGAACACTAATTGTATTTCTCTTGCGAAAGTTGCACGGAAATCTTGCAAAATGAATGCAAAAAATGAAAGTGCAGAATGTAATGGCGAAATTTTCAGCAATGAAAGAAGAGCCTATCACTTAAATCAAAGGAAAACTGCAAATAAGACAGAACAAACAGCAATAAAGAGTTTCAGATTACATTGATGCCGATGCTTACAAAAACAAAAAGAATTCTGCAGCGTATACATACTACAATGAAGAAATGAATAATATCGTTCTGCCAAATCAAATTCCGATTCTGAACAAGAAAGGACAAGAACGTATTGTAGGAGAAAAAAAGTATAAAATATTAGAAGGTAAGTAGAAGTATTTTTACTTATTAAATATATACCATACTGCATGTACATGTTCGGCATTAGTCAACGGCAAACGCCAGCGCATATTCACACCAAAAATAGTATGCTTAGTAGAGTTTGAAATCGGGTGTTTTGTGGAACGTTATAACACCGGTGAAAACTTGCCTGAATTGTTTTCTGACTTGTTTGATGATGACGAGAATGACAACACACTCGCCGGAATCCTTGTCTAACGTTTTTGATGATGATGAAAATGACAGCACTCGTCTGAAACAAGCATATGCTACTTAGAGGAAAAAATGCGCCTCGACCACGATATTGCTGTGTCGTCGTGGAAAGATGTACAGATGTCAGTGCGTGACAAAACTACTAATTCTGTGATGAATGTTCTACCAAATATGACTTTGCATCTACCAAGGAACTACTACGAACTATTCAAGAGGAGGTAAGCCAGCTAAATACGTGCGATGAAACTCAGAGTATCGAAACGCAGATGTCGGTGAATGTACACAAAAGGCAAACAGAGACCGTCAGTGACTGTAGTTAAAAAAGTTAGGTAAACATTTGCAAATCGACTGAAGCGCTTCGAAGAAGATCGTTATCCATATCTGACTATCTAAAATCTCAGAACGATGAAAAACAAAATAAGCGGGTGACACAAAAAGCAGACACTACGTCCAGTGTTCTTCAAACCATCAACTCGCATGACAGAAGTGAGGACAGAAGGGCGAAAACACCAAATCGCAGCAGGAATGAAGTTATAATTCACCTGTCAGATTCGTATATAAGAACAACGAAACAATTGTATTCGGTGATTCTATTTTGAAAGGCATACATTGACGTGGATTGCAAACGACTGTTAATGTCAAAATATTACGAGATGTACAACAACACGGCTTTTACATTTAGTTGAAGAAACATACATGAACCAGTACTCTACATTACTACAGTATATAGGTGGGAGCGAAGCTGTGGAAAAGATACAGACTAAATCATTTTATCAGGATGTGACGGACACTGCAACTTCTTGAAGAAAGAAAGATGTACAGTTTACATATATACAATTTGTTCTCGTACAGACGGTGAAGTCAAGACAATTAATGAAACCATCGGCACACTTCACTGACTGCTTCTCTGAAGGAATACAACATAACAATGACGGCACTAGCACGTTCATCCGCCCTATCAAGAAGACACTGATAAATTTTGAAGCGTTGTGGTACCATACAGCATGAGGAGCATCGGGCGGTTAACCAATGCGATCTCGTGTGAACAGTTCTCGTAGAGGTTATGAAAACGGACATATTTGTGGCAGACGACAGCGCGATCACGTGGACCGTTTTCGAGGTTACGTAAACGGAAACAAGTCTGGCAGAAGACATCGCCATCACGAGGACAGTTCTCGAATTTATGTAGACGAAAACCACTTTGGCAGACAACAGCGCGATTACGTGAACAGTTCTGTCGACGGAAAGCAATTTAGCAGATGACAAATTGATAATGAGGACAGTTTTTGAGGTTATATACGCGGAAAAAAGTTTGACAGACGAGAGTGAAATCACGGAAACAGCCACTGTTGGAATTGAGGACTTGACACTCATTGCTCTGGCTTCTGCCAAGTCACTGAGTACCTTCTTTGTGGCTTTCTAAGCTATTTTTTTTTGTATTTGTATAGACACGAGCATCTTTGTGTGTTACTTATATTGCCTATTAATGCTGCCTGGTTGGTTAGAGAATAGTTCATGGCGGGGATTTCTTTATTTGCACTGTCCCGTTTTATACTAACAAGATGGCAACAACAAGACATTGAAGACATCAACATTAGGATAAGTGTGAGGTTTGGTGCACCCTAGAACCTGGTTTAAATCCCCAGACGCATTTTTTTGCCAATGACCGTACAAAGGCGGTAGCTCTGTTGTCAATCATTTTGTGTTTGTGATGTCTTATTTGGGCTTTTGTTCAACTTTAAGTTTGTTTTTTGTTTCTGTGTGTGTTTGTCGTTGACTGTCGTCCTTGTATGCTGCTTTTCCTGTTCGATTTTTATATCTGTATTGTCGTACTCTTAACAGTTTGTTCTCTTGTTGCTCTGCCAAGTCATTGAGTAATTATTTTGTGGCTTTTTAGGCTTTTGTTTTTATATTATATATACATGATCACTTATGTGTTTTACTTATATTGCATATTAATGCTGCCTTGTTTGTTAAATATTATAATCTAGCGGGGATATCTTTATTTACACTGTCCCGTTTATTGGGATGACAGTAGGGTAAGTGTGAGATTGGTGCACCCTACAATCTGGTTTAAACCCCCAGCGGCTTCTCTGCCACTGACCGTTCCAAGGCAGTAGCCTATTGTCAACCCTTTTGTGTTTGCGATATCTTGGCGTCAGGGAGAGGTGTTGCATCTTATAATTACCTCTCATGAAAAGACTCAATAAAACCCAGTCTGTTACTTTTCTCTTTTGTTTGTGTTTGTTGCTTCCAAGGAACCAAGGATCACCTTTTCAGTATTTATTACCCCGACTTTTATTCTTATTTAAAGTCGATCTTTGATTCTGTCCGGTTTGTGGTCCACTTCCGTCCTTGAATGCTACTTTTCCTGTTCGAGTTCTCTACTACTGTATTATATTTATATTGTCTTTTAATGCTGCCTAGTTTGTATCTGTAAGAAAATACATTTCTAGATAGGGATTTTAATTAACACTGTCACTTTTTATTGGGATGACAAAAGGGTAAGAGTGAATTTGGTGTACCCTAGAGCCTGATTTAAAATCGTAGCGATCATTTTACCACTGAACGTTCGACGACGGTATCCCTATTGTCAACCCGTTTGTGTTTATGACGTTACTTGTCTTGCTTATTAATATTATAATTGTTGTTTCTTTTAATGCACGTTTTTGTTTGAATGTTTTTTTGTGAATTACCTTCCATTATCTGCTTTCACTTGTCTGATGCGTTTTTTTAATCTGCAATTAAGACATGGAAGAATCTATTAAAAATAGTAAACATTTCTTTATGTGTTTGAATGAAATGTTTATGAAATTAGTTTACATCCGACGTTAAAACCCATGTGAAACATATAAAACAGAAATTTTAATTGTTTTACGCATTTTTCAGGTAACGAGTCGGAAGCCCCAAGCGGCCAATTTTGCCACTAACCGTTCCAAGGCGGTAGCACTATTGTCAACCCTTTTGTGTTTGTGATGTCTTATATTGCCCTTTATTCATCTTCAAAGTTGTTGTATATTGTCAACCATGTATGTGTTTGTGACGTTATATGCATTTATTCGTTATTTACACTGCCATTCCCGATTATCGTTTCGCGTATTTTTGGGTTTACTCTGTTCTGTGAAAGCTGCATTTCCTCTTCGACTTGTACACATATTTGTATGTGTGTGTTTGTGGTTGACTTTCGTCAGGTACGTTCTGTCAGTTTTTAGGTTTAGTGGTGTTTACTTGTCTACTACTACTCTGCGTTATGTTCCAGGACAATAAATACAGTAAATGATATCCTTCGGAAGCAATTTTTATTGAGTCTGAGAGATAATATAAGGTGCAGCAACTCTTACGCCCCTTAGCACCGGCTTAAGTGGATTCTTCTGTAAAGCCAAACTGGATTGGCTCGATGATCCCAAGGCTATATTAAGTCACACATTTTGCGTGAAATAGAAATTTTCGTTAAAATCCAGTAAAAGTAATGTTGTGTAACAACTACTAATGCTTCAGCTGATGCTGATGATTCATACTAATAATGTTGTTGCTTCAATTGCAAGTAGTAATGTTGCTAATTGATGTAGAAATGCTTTGGCTGCGTCTACTCATGCGGTTGTTCTACTATTTTAAACGTAGCTGCTGATGAAACATCAGAACAACAAAGTAGAAGTTATTCAAGCTTGTTTATATTACAATAACGCATTGCATTGCGTTTTTCAAGTTCTTCCTTTCTTGCAGTTTAAATGATTGGACACTACTGATATGTTATATCGTCATAATTATAATAGAAGAAAATATATCAAAACATATATATAATATATAACACATTGTATGGACACAAATAAGCAGTATATCCTGTATAAAGCTAATTTAAACGAGGAAAAGTGAGCTGAATGTTTGTAAACATCAGATTACCTATCATCTTGTAGTTTATCGTCATCGAGCTCCTTTTTCGTCTGTGCATGAGTCTGCTCTGAGCTGAAACATAATCAGACTAAATTCATTACATGTATGATTAAGTGTGAAGTTATGTGTGCATTCGATTACTTTTGGGAGCTTTGCATATACTCAAACATTCCGTAAAAGAAGACAATATGTGAGATTGTTAACAAGTAACATACAATAGCAATACAAGCAGCTACAGCTACGCACAATAAACATAGTTTGGGGCAATTCAAAAGAGGGAATTTGTTATAGGATATATACCATTATTTTGCTGTTTTATGTATCATAGCAACCAACTGATATTTTTGTGGATGCCTCCAATGTTTTGTTGTGGCCATCTTGTTATTACTTATTGAGCGTGGCCAAATATGTAGATTAAAATATCAACAGCTAACTACATATTCTCATCAATCACCTTGATAAACATGTTGTTGTTTTTTCCAAATAAATTAAGCAAAACGTGGGCCAACATTCGGGTTTTATGCTATGATATATATGCAGGATTCGAGCTATCAAACGTGTCGCAATTATTTGTTTTTAAATACTCTAAAAGGGGGATAATACTAGTTCCAACATCTGTTACAGATATTGTTTCCCCTTATTTGACTTGCAAAATATACTGTTAGCATCCACATATCATACTATTTTCTCTCCGCAGCTATTTTACTCTTAGGTTTAGCCCTGCTTGTATAAGTTTTTGGCCTGCGTCTAAGGAGGCCAGCATATTATGGTAACAGATTAACAATAAATACTGAAACACTGTTTGAACTCTATACATGCACACACAGCATGGATGTATTTGATTTATTTCTTCTTTCCATGCATTACACACGAGAGCGATTTAACTATTATAAGTCTGATGTAATCTTAGCTCGAAAAAAAAACGTTTGTTTTATGTTACCACTTTGAACGCTCTTGTGTATAACCAGTCGAATTGATAAAGTTACACTTTGGATTTATGCCAACATTTTTAAATATAAATTTGATACGTGGTATATAAAAGTGAACAAATACTATTCAATAAATATTGAAAAGGGGACCATTGAATGCAGCAAACAAGAGATAAAATACTTGATTTTATTCAGTCTGTTCATGAAAGGTAATTTGTCGTGCAACACTTCTCACGCCTTCTAGCATCGGCTAAAGCGATATTCTACCTTAAAGCCACAAGGAATGGGCTTGATGATCCCAAAGGACAAGTAAGTAATAACATTACTGATTTGTAGTCGGGACGACTTTTTACGGCCGCCACACAACAATAAACAAACTCTAGTGTGAATGTCAATAAATACTGAAAATGAGATCCCTTCGAAGCACCAACACAAACAAGAGAGGAAAGTATCAGACTCGATCTTATTGAATCTGTTCATGAGAGGTAATGTTAAGTGCAACACCTCTCATGCCTCCAAGCACCGGCTTAAGTATTCTACCTTAAAGCCACAAAGATTGGTCTTGATGATCCCACTTAAAATACACGTTTTCAATATAGAGGGTACTGAATGTAGGATTTGTTTTATCATATAACATAATTTGTTCTAGTTCTTAAGTAAAATAATGAGTAAGTATATATTCCCATTAACGAGTAATTTGCCTGAACATTGCATAGCGTCAACATCTGAAATATAAGAACATATGAATTGATGCTATGAAACGGCATACTGGAGATCATAAGATTAAATAGCTTTAGCTTAGCAGGGTAAACATACTAATATGGTATATGTTGTATGTTATTGCAGAATACAGACCGAATGAAATTTAATAAAAGTGTGTTCTGGAAGCTTGTATAACTGCCATAAATGCAGGAAATAGGGAACTAGAATATTCACAAGAGGTGATGAAAGTTTTTAAATAGCTTATACTAACACTGCATTGTCTAGTATCTACCTCAATAAGAATTCTCGTACAATAGTATAACAACGTAGGTTAGATTTACAAGGTAGGCGACATCGTTTATGCAGGGATTATGCAAAATTATGTGTTTTATGACACGATGTCGTTAGTGTATTATCTATGTTTCAGTAGGATAGTGTTACAGAATCAGGTATCGGTATTAGTGATGCGGAACCTTTGTATTACATTGTCAGACAGTAAGGTATAATGTTGATAGGTATGTAATAAATTTAATTATAGCAACGGCTAAAAAAAGGGATTTCTCAAAACGTCAATAAAACACAAAATAAACTAATACTTACACGTGTTTAACTTGTACTAAAACACGTTTAACTAACCCTGGAAGAAATCAACTTCGACGTCGAGTTATGTATGTTAATAAACTTGTTGGTGGACGTCAATTGCAGGCAATGTATATACAATCTCGCATTCTAACGTTAATCTTAAATTTGCAATACATTTGAAAAGGTAATAAACAGTTTAGCTGACGATGAAACTCTCGTAAAATACCGAATTGGCAAAACAACAAATGTCTGAATGAACTCTATATATTTTCGTTTTATCAATTTGAATTTTAATTATTATAATGCCATCACAAACATACAAGGATTGACAATAGGGCTACCACCTTGGAATGGTCAGTGGCCAAAAAGGCCGCTGGGGGTTTAAACCAGGTTCTAGGGTGCACCAAACATAACTCTTACCCTATTGTCATCCCAATAAACGGGACAGTGTAAATAAAGAAATCCCCGCCATGTTATGTTCTCAGGCAGCATTAATAGGTAATATAAGTACAAGAGGTGTGCAACTTATGACGTTAACACTTTTGTTTAACGTGGTGGTTTTCTTTAGCCGAAGTGACTGTCATTAAAAATACTTAATGTAAATATTGTGAGACTGTTATTTAGACCTGGGCCCGTATTCATAAAGCAACTTGAACGGAAATATTGCTTTAGGTGTAAGCATAAATAAGATTTTTACATATTTTTAAATCTCATTATTAACCTCTCAGGAACACTACAAACCATCAATTGTAAGATAACAAAATACTTAGCTGTATATTTTATTTAGAGGATGACGTCATGGCGGTAGTGATAGTTGTGAGCTAAATCGCTCTGTGTTTTTCTGGGAAATGCTTGGATTAAAGTGATTAGTATTAGAATTTAATACATTAAAGTGAATTGTTCTTTTGGTGTAATTAAAGTCGAAAAGAAACTTTCACTAGTCAAAACTTTTGACTTTCAGATTCACAATCTGTGGATATTGGATGTTTTCATTTCTACACGGTAGTGTCCACTATTGTCCACTTAAGTCTTTACAAGGTGAGTGTGTTTTCTTTGTTACCTCTCACATTACACAATTAGGCGGACGACAGGGCCAGTGATATGGATGCAAATGACAATGACAAAAGCTGCAATAAGCGGAAAGATTCGCCTCTAGACAAGACAAATGCCATTAAACGACAAAATTCCTTGCCAAACTTAACCAAATCAACCAAGAATATGCCATTTTCTGAACTGCTGCTGAAAACATTTGATGACACAAACATTATGACTTTATATCCACGGCTGACAAACTGGTAGACTCAGACATCGAGAGATTGCCATCCAATTGGTCGACCAAATGCATACGGCAAGCGACAAATCATCGCCAAGTTTGCGCGATACCAAACTAAAAACAAAGTATTCGTTGGCAAATCAAAACTTAAAAATAACCCCGAGAAAATTTTCATATCTGAGGATTTAACGCAGCACAATCACAGAATAATACAAGCCCTTTTACCGATTTGGAAGGCTACGCAACTCGATAGCTTCTGGACTCGCAATGGACAAGTATACGCCAAAAAGCTGGAAAGTGATGCACCCGTGAAGCTGTATGATACAGGTGACATTATGGCAAAATTGTCATTACATTGATTCTAGATCACTACTGTGCTATATATACACAGTGACACAGTGTTGTATAGTGTTATATAGTGTTATATATATACCCGTTAGACACAGACACTCTAGGAGTTATTAAAGAAGACTATATACCTATCCTTTGCATAAGTTGACATGTTTCGCATAAACATATTCATTGCGAAAACTACGAATAACTCTCATCGATAAAATGACGTCACGAATTCAATTTTACCCTATGTATAACTATTGTGACAATAGACCTGTACAACTAACTACGGTAATGATCACGATAAGGATTACGATAAGGAATAACGACTAAAACAGAGGGGTTTTCTAAACAGGCAACTCAACTCCTTGAATGCTCGACCAAGATTTTGCGCATCACTATGATTAGGCCACTACATGAACTTGTAGGAAAAAGTGGGTGGTCTGCCACTACTACAAAAAAATCGACCGTTAAATATAGCCTAAAATGTGCTGAAAATAAGTTTTTTAACGTATACCACCACTCAAACAAAACGTCAAACATCATTATTTTTTTAATTAGTTGGCATACATGATATGATGAGATGGTTTACAGAGCAATACATCATTTTTGCAAACGACCAGTTATTCGCCATGTTTCATTTCTAAGCCTCACATAATAACGTTGATGTTCACTTCATACCATCTTTGCAAACTGGTTTAATTAATTTAATATTTTTTGCATTCACTTGATACTTTTCTTTGAAACAACATAGCGTTTAATCTCGAATATACTTCATGTTTCAAGTAGGTGGAAATATTTAATCTCGGCTGCGCACGCTGGCTGGCTATTTCACATCAAGGATGTGAACGAAATGTACGCATTGCATGTATGCAGCACTGCGCTTGCATCCGAATTTCTTAACAGAAAATGGATATTCCACTGCATAAAAAGACACTGATTTAAACATATTTTATTGCCATATAAGTAAGCAAATGGGTCGAGCCACAAGTTCTATCAACATTAGTTACGGCCCTTCCCAATACAACGTGTTACAGAAATCTACATGGCTAAATCGTTACATAATTATTTGTTTTAACAAAGAATTGTAAACAAACTAAAGATAAATATATATATGCTGATATATGTTTTGTTCGTTGTTGTGGTATATAATGACGATAGAAGAGAAAAGGAGTAAGAAGAGGAAAGGAGTAAGCTGTATGAAAGTTATGAAGGAAGAAGATGAGGTAGTACACAAGTTGCCAATACTTTGAGTCGGAACAGTATTTACGTTTGAAAATGATTTGTTAGAATGTGTTAGTATTTGAAACGTTTGGTCTCACTAATGTAGGTCTGAAAGGCATTAAAAATCAATTCGTTTTCCGCGTCGGATATGTGTCCCCTACCAAAAAGCAAAGTGTTCAAGCTTAACGGATGAAAGCGACGAGTAGATTGAAACAGGACATGTCGTTGGTTTTGAAATATATTACATTTAAAAATGAAATGCTCGGCATCTTCTGTTTCATACCCACAATCGCAACTTGGTGATAGTCTTAGGTGATTTAAATAAAGGTCGTTATTAAGATTGCTGCATGAATTGCGAAATCGTGCATGTAGAACAGCAAGTGATCGTGCGCCATATAACAGGTAAATAGGAACTTTAGGACTAACGAATAAGGCCAAACCCCGAACGAACGCAAAATATATAAAAAAATCAAAACAAATATTATTACACGAAGCAGCCAAAACCCAACCAAAAATGTTTTGGGAATTTATAAGAAAAACCAGAAAGTAAGGTAATATTAAAAGTAATATTCCTGATGTGTTTTTTTTAATCTTAAAGACTTACTTTATTATACTTGTTTATGTAAACCTTTTAACCATATATATAATAACGAAATTTACCAGATAGCTGGACAATTTGTATATTTGTCTCTGTACAAAAAAAGGTGACCAAAATGATGTGAATAATTACCGTGGAATTATGCTTACAAGTATTTTTTCTAAAATATTTTCTCAAATTCTAGACAGTCGACTGACTAAATGGGCAGAAACAAATAATTTATTGTCAGATAACCAGTTTGGTTTCAGACAACATCAAAGTACAATTGATTGTGTTTTTATCCTTAATTCAATTATTAATAAAGTCATTTCCGGTGAAAAGAAAAAACTATATTGTGCTTTTATAGACTTTAAGAAAGCATTTGATTTCAGATACAGAAATGGGATATGGTTTAAATTAATAATAATGGGCGTTTCATCAAAGTTTGTTAAGATGCTTCAAGCTATACATGAATCTGTTAAATCATGCGTGAAAGTAATTGGTACATTAACTGAACATTTCGATAGTTATATTGGGGTGAAGCAAGGGGAGCCATTGTCTCCTTTATTGTTTATTTATCAACGACTTATCAGAATCTCTTTATGATGATACAGTAGACATGATAACGTTAAATGAGCTGCACATCTTTTTGTTAATGTTTGCAGACGACACACTTTTATTTTCATATTCAGCAGATGGGTTACAAATTTTACTTAATAAACTTAAAACTTATTGTTTCAAGTGGAATATTACTGTCAATACTAGTTAAACCGTTGCAATGGTCTTTAAACAGTCTTTGAGTGAACAAGCAATGAAAGCTTTATTTTCGCTTAATTCACTTTTTGTATTCCCAGTAAATATAAGCGAAAAGTTAAAGTTGTTTGATTCGATGATTCTTCCAATTTTAAATTATGGTTCAGAAGTATGGGGCTTTCATAAGGTACCAGATATAGAAAGAGTACATATTGAATTTTAAAACAAATCCTCAACGTAAGATCACAAACCACAAATGCAACTGTATACGGTGAACTCGGTAGAGTAACATTAGACATCTTACGTAAAGAACGAATTATAAAATGTTGGTTTAAAATAATTAAATCCTCAAATTCACTCATGTATAAAGTGTTACAGGACCAATTCAAGTAAAGACTATCTTATGTAATATAGGTTTTAACTCTCTATGGAATAACCCGGATGTTACTAATTTAACAAATAACACGCGTTGTTGAACGCCTATATGATCAATATTTGCAAAATTGGTATTCAACACTTCCAGAAACTCCAAAATTATCTACATACAATATTATTATAACTAATTTCTCGTTTAAAAGATATGTTGATAGTGTAACAACTAATAAACATAGATTGTCGTTAACTAGATTTAGATGTTCTGCGCACAATTTAGCTATCGAGGAAGGAAGGTATAGGAATGTCCCTAGAGAGAATAAGTTGTGTACATTTTGTAATATGAATGTCATTGAAAATTAATATCACTTACTGCTAGCATGTCCTTATTACAGAGAACTAAGAAACATGTGCATACCAAGATATTATTGCACCTGGCCAAATATGCATAAGTTTAAATCTCTGGTCGGCACGAAACAAATTAGTCTATTAAAAAGTTTAGCAAAATATATTTATCTGGCAAGCCAGAAACGAGAACAAGTATTATTTTGGAATAGCGGTATTACAGTTATAAATAATAAACGTTAATAATTATATGTAAACATGATGTGATTTTAGCCCATATGCTAATTGAACAGCTTACCTTTATGCCATGTATAGTACTATTCCACTATCCGTTAATGATCGTCAATTAGAAAACAAGTAATCCATTTAAATTATTAACTATGCAATTGTAATACATATCCAGCACCCAAATAATCCGTTTTATGTTCACACTTGATATATGATTATGTTCACACTTGATATAAAATTATGAATGACCATTGACTAGACTAGTTGACGCATACACATGTCGCACGGGACATTCATGTGGATTTTAAATCGTACAGGTAAAAGTACTTATACTCGGCGGTTACGAAAAAGACCCATTAGAAAACAAATGAGCAGTAAACTAAGATAGTTTCTGTGTGTGAAAAATATATATATTTGCATCTGTTTTGAAGAAACACCATTATGCGAATGATGTAATGTTATTAAAAGGAATAGTGTTACTATTTTATTTAAATATTTACATAAGGACCTATTTATAGTATAGTACTACTGTACTTAACATTCAATTAATTACGTTTATCCATTGTTTTTACAAAACTATTAAGAAATATGAATAATAAGTAATTAATCAGAAGTATGTCATTACTGTAGTTACCATTAAATGAAATTGTGAATGTATCATTATTACTAATGGAACTATATGTGTATATTATAATCTGTCAAAAACCGTTTAATTACTCATACCTGTTATCATAATCTTCTCATAGTATACGTGTGTAACTGTTGCCGCCAAATGTGTTGGCGATGAACATGTATATATGTTATATTGTGATATAATATATACTTACCGTTGTCATATAAATACATGTATATGTAGTAATTACTGCACTGCTACCATGTTATACTTTGTATTTGTATCCTCACGGGCTTTATAGCCTATTGGAAATTTGAAATAAAAGTATCTATCTATCTATGTTTGAGCTTGAATAAAAACTGAACCGAACTGAACTGATAATTGATATATGAAATTGTAAATTCTGATAGTAATTAGATAATTATGATGATTCATTATTTGATTTATTTTAATACAATCGAATGAATAATTGATGTTTCTAAGGTTTACTGATTAATTGACAGCGGATTTGATTGAAATCCATGAGCTCAGTGTGTTGTGATCTGCTGACTATTTTTCTGATCTATTGGTTGGTGATTGATACAACGTTTGCTCGGTTGGTAGATTGTCTGAATGAGTGTTGATTGATTGATTGATTGATTGATACGTTCATTGATTGATACGTTGAATAATTGATTGTTGTGTTCACTGAATTATTGATTGAGTGTTTGAATGAATGATTGTCTGAATGATTGGTTAATTTAATGTTTTTTTGATTGATGGATGATTGAATTATTGATTGTGATTGATTGAGATTGATTGAGGTGGATGGGTTGATTGATTGATTGATTGATTGATTGATTGATTGATTGATTGATTGATTGATTGATTGATTGATTGATTGATTGATTGATTGATTGATTGATTGATTGATTGATTGATTGATTGATTGATTGAGAGCATTCATTTGTCATTCTGTCTGTTTCATTGAATGACTCGCTGAACAACATACTCGTTGACTTACTGATTGAGTATGCATGTAGTTTATTTTTTGCTTTACATTTATTATTGTTATGTTTAGTTGTTGTTGTTTTTTCCTATCATTTCCCTAAATATCACACGTCTTATTGTGGTATATTTATGAATACTGCACCTTGCAGTTCAGTTTTGTTTGTTGTTTCACTATATATTACATATGCTCTCTTCCTTCCTGTCCCTATCCAGCTGGCTTGCGGAACGTCGGTGGTTCTACCCAGGTGACCGCCCGTGCACGAAAATTGCCCGGAGGGGCACCTGGGGTCTTCATCCACCAATGGAAGCTGGAAAGTCGCCATATGACCTTAGCTGTTGGTGCGACTATAAAATCCAATTCAGTTCAATTCAGTTCCTTCCTGTCCCCTTGTCTCTGTCCTACTCTATTGCCAAGCAGTCCAAGAAGTCACACTGTCATCCATAGTCATCCGTTTATGTTCCATTTATGGCCATTCTTCTTCCCTTCCCAAAGTACGTTCACGTTAATGTATATCTATAACCCAATGGGTAATGATGTCATGAGCTGGAGAATGACCATCGGACATTTTAATTGTAAACTATATCACGGTATATTTTTTATCGATCACCATTAAAATATGTTTTTAGTTGACTGAACACTTTCCATAGCCAGGTCTATATCTTTTGTAAAAATGTCTCGTGTTTTTAAAGTCTAGCATCGCAAATCTTGAATTTTCTGTTGTTGTTTTTCTACTTGTTATTATGTCTGGTAATGTCGAAACTAATCCTGGACCTTTCCCACCGAATGAAAACCACAGTCTTTTTCCACCGAATGAATACCACAGTCTTTCAATTCTTCATTTAAATGTGAGGTGTATCAGAAATGAAATGGAATATATTAAGGATAATTCCGCCGATTTTGATATCCTATAATGTTTTACATTAATACATCTGTCAGACAATGTACTAAGCGTATGTTAGAAGCGATGTGGGTTGAAGTAAATAATCGCACGGATTGCTTTTTAATATGTACAGTATACCGACAACCAAATTCAAATAATGTTTTTTGGACAAATCTGAGTAATGCAATAGATAGGGCTCTCGATATATCAAACAACTTTATCATAGTCGGAGACATAAATGAAGATCAATTAAGGCATGAAAATCATAAATTACGAGACATATCATAAACAATAAGAAAAATGTTATTACTGAACCAACTAGTTCCTCGACGTTATTAGATCCCATTGTAGTGTCAGATTCAATAAATGTTTTTAATTCTGCTATTATTAATACACCAAGTGACATCAGCGACCACTTTGGCACATGTGTACATGTTAAGTTTAGTCTTTGTTCTGAACCAACATATACTCGTACTAGACGCGTATGGATTTATAAAAAGGCTGTCTTTGATAAACTGAATACATTTATTAGCGAAACAGATTGGTAATTTCTTTATGACGGTTCCGTAAATGATGCTTGTCGAAATTTCACTGCTAAATTTGTAGAATTAATCAAAATGTGTATTCCCTCTAAGGATGTTACTATCCGTCCAAACGACAAACCTTGGTATGATTCGGAAATACGCCGTGTTTCAAGACAAGGTGATAAACAAAAAACGCAAAGCTTTGCAACATAATACTACATCAGAGTGGGCTATATATAAAAAGCTTAGAAACAAAGTCAATAATCTAAAGAAAGGTTTTATAATAATATAGAAGAAGTCATTAAGGAAACCAATGTCAATGATCAGCGTCAAAACTGGAAACTGTTAAAATATTTTATCAAATCTGATAAACATTCAGAAATCATTCCACCATTGAAAACCATATACCAAATGGTCAGGTCACTTACTCCAAGACAAAGCTAACAGCCTAAATGACTATTTCATATCTATATCATCTGTTGCTGATAAGCTTGCTTCTCTACCAAATGTTGATCTTAAAACGCAGGCAAAACTAGAATCTATTATCATAGAAGAATCAGAAATAGTTGATACTATAAAAATACTGAATATAACAAAGCATGCGGGACGACGAAATAAGTCACAAAATGCTTAAAGAAGCAATGCACACCCTATCTATCTAGCAATGCACACCCTATCTATCTATCTATCTATCTATCTATCTATCTATCTATCTATCTATCTATCTATCTATCTATCTATCTATCTATCTATCTATCTATCTATCTATCTATCTATCTATCTATCTATCTATCTATCTATCTATCTATCTATCTATCTATCTATCTACCTACCTACCTACCTACCTACCTACCTACCTACCCTACCTACCTCTCTCTCTCTCTCTCTCTCTCTGTCTGTCTGTCTGTCTGTCTGTCTGTCTGTCTGTCTATCATCATAGATCTATCTATCTATCTAATATATATATCTATTTCAATTTATTGTAATAACAAAGTAATAAACACATTTTTATAGAAGAGACAATCATAACAATACCTGCAGCCGATGTTTTGAAATAGATTTTTCATAAATGTGCATCAAAAAAACAAACCGAACATAAATTCATGACGATACCACTACCTTTTTAACTCCTCTTCAGTTTGTGAAGGATTCGCATCGACAACCTCCCAGCCTTTAAGTGTATTGTGTTCTGTATTTGTTCCTTTATCTAGCGAATCTGTTTGCGAGGATTTGCAAATCTGTGTTGCTCCTCACCATGAACCGGTGTCGGTTGTGTAGTAACTACATTGCTGTCATCAAGTGTTTCGAAAATGTTGGTAAAAACAGTAGCTGTATCATTATCATGTGAGTTCGACCGACTTGAGCTACAATTAAGAAAAAAATAAACAATAATTTTATTGTAACGGAACAACCGTATATCTACACTTCCTTCTTTCAGTGAACGTCGGCCTAACATCGTCACAAGACAGCAGTGAGGTACTAACTACTCATGAATCAAATTTGAGGGCCGAGAAGGTGGATTTTTGCAGAATGGTAATGAATGATAAGCATTAAATAAATGAAAGATGATAATGGAGAGACCAGCATCCGGCGGGGTTTGAACCCACGACCTTCCGCTTGTGGGCCCAGTGCTCTACCACTGGGCTATAGAGGCCTCACACAAAAACGAGTATTACATAAATAACGATATGACCAAATAATTACAGGGAGTACTCCTTTTTTTCTCAATAAAACAGTTTAAGAAAGTAATAAAGAATTTGTCAAACTGTGAGTTGATTTATTTTAATTGAAAGTAATATAATGGTTCAAATTATGTATTGTGTTAAGCGAATTGCTAACGTAAACACATTACCGTCATGATCGATCCGAGCTAAAAAACATACATTTGTGTAATTGACGCGGCACAGACAACAGATCAATAAAGGGGTCACCGCTGATTCACAGCTACCATAGTTGATAGCCACCACATTTTGGGTGCACTTTATTGGTATCCCGGTTATATGCCGCGGTGTACCTGTTTAACCGATTTTTCACTCGATTCATTCCGGGTGACTGCGCGCGCATCCAATCGGCATATGCCGTCTAGCCACTGATCAAATAGCTCGGCACATTTCGGTGTACCCATCACGAGACCGGATCCCGATCGGCATACGAATAAAGTGCACCCTTTAATTTATTTAGATGGGTGGAGATAGGCGGAGTTTGAGATCATGTAAGAAACACACTACCTTGAATAATACGCAGATCACAATAGTCCGACAGAAATGCCGCTATGGATATTTTAATTGAGCAGTCAATCAAGAACATATGTACGTGTTATTGGGCTATCAAGAGCGGAGAACATGTCCGAACCTCGACCTAATTCATGAGCTAAAAGGTTGGACAATCCCCTGCATTCACACCGAAGTTGAAGTCTCTACTCCCACAACAGAATCGTTTGTGGAAAACGTTAAACGCCTCATCTTCAGTCATGTATCTGGAAACATGCTCCGGACGAAGATCCACCAGACTTAGATCTTATAGAATATGAATGGTCTCGGGATGATGCTGCCAATTCCCTTGTTACTATTATGGTGCCAAAGCTCATTCAAAATGTCCATGCGAGAGTGAAGCTCCATGTGTTTCTATGAGGTACAGATGTAATCAGGCCAGTTTTCTTGCACCATATTGTGTGCATGCAAGGGTAGCTTTAGCTGTTTTGAATGAGCAGACGAAGACAATACCAGTGATATAACTCAATACAAAATCGAACGCTAAGATGTAGGACACAGTGTGAAATGACGTACTAAATGTCTTGAGTTATCTATGACTTGAATCCAAAGCGTTAATAGTACATAACACAGAACAGTGTACTATCACATACATGCGTCTTAAAGCATTCATTTTATGCTTTCCCAATGTCATCAACCAATCAATTTTAGTATCCGTGTGCATTGCGATGGACATATCTGCGTCCGTCTGTTCGTCCGTCCGTTGTTTCCCCTTTAATTGCAAGCAAGGTTACTGTTTAACTCGCACACACAGGCGGTGGTCAAAATATCACGTTAAATTTAATACAGGAAAGTTTATTTTAAATATTTTGATATCAGACTTTGCATATGCATATCTGTAATGAAATATGTGCAAAATATCAATATGGATTATAGTTTTGACACCCGTCTATATATGCCGTATCGAATGGGGTAAGGGGCGCGTGTGGGCGGGGGGGGGAGGAGGGGGGGGGGGAGTGGGGGTAGTGTAGTGGGGGGGGGGGGTGCACAAATATTGATTCTTCAAATAGGATAATGTTTTTGCACTTTAAATGAAAGTTAATGGACATATATGAATATGCGTTATTTGATTTCCTCTAGTTATGTCTGTTAAACTCTTATGTTTAATATATGTATCAAAATTGATCATTCAAAGTAGATATACTCTCATTTATATCGCAGTTTAACCTGCTGAAAAAATGTCATTGAATTATGAGTATTAATACAGATTTATGTGAATAAGGAACATAATATTAATTTGAATTGTACTTATTTGGATCCCTTATGAGCCAAAAACCTTGATTTCACCATTAGTGGCGGCCATCTGGACGCCATCTTGAATTTTGCAAAAATGCCTCCATGATGACAGAGTGACATCATTTCAATGATGACAGAGTGACATCATTCAGATCCATATAATACATTGTCCGTAGATGCCAAAAAGGTAAACATCAATTGTATGGACGCCAAATCCTGGTTGTGTCCAAAAAGGGCATGCATCTGCCGGACTATCATTCTCGCTTGACAAACAGACCCTAATAGCCGAATGGTTTTAGACCACCACTACCTTACTAGTACCCATGTACTTTCGGGGCTACTACCTTACCAGAGCCCTTGTATTTTGGTACTGCCTTAATAGTGCCAATTCACTTCGGTGGCTAATACCTTACAAGTGCCATATACTTTGGTGGCTAACCACCTACTAGTGCCATGGACTTTGTGACTACCACCTTACTAGTGACAATGTACTTTGGTGCTACTACCTTCCTAGTGCCCATGGACTTTGGTGGCTACTACCTACTAGTGACAATGTACTTTGGTGGATACTACCTCCTAGTCGCCCATATACTTTTGTGGCTACTACCTTACTAGTGCCCAAAATTTTGGTGGCTACCACCTAACTAGTGCCCAAATACTTTGGTGGCTACCACCTAACTAGTTCCCATATACTTTGGTTGCTACCACCTTCCTAGTGCACATGGTCTTTGGTGGATTCCACCTTCTTAATGCCTATGGACTTTGGTTGCTACTACCTTACTAGAGTGCTCATGTACTTCCGTAGCTACTACGGAATAATGGAGCTAGATTGTTCACAAGGCTTAATAGGGGATATATAGCAAAAGAAGTGCAATTTACTCTGGTGTTTCTAATTCAATCTGACTGTTTTTTTAACTTTTCGGAGCTTGTATTGATATAAAGGCACTGGAAAAGTTTGATAAAGATTAAATACAAAATGAATGTTCTCGAGTGTTCACAATGATGAATATGGCATTCTTCCTAATTCAAGGGGCATAACTCTGGTGTTACTGATCCGATCTTGCTGTTTCGAACTTGCCCGAGGTTTCATTGGTATACATTTTTTTTCCTTAATACAAATACCCTGGTAACGTTTGGTAAAGATCAAATAATAAATGAAGATGCCAGAATGTTCAAGGTACACAGGGCAATCTTGAAGTGTTTGAAATGGATGTCTCGATTTATATATCGATTATAATACTTTTACTTTTACCCCTGGTTACATTAAATAAATCAAATTTTAAGTATTCATTAATTCGTCTTATACTATAAGTTTTTAATATATTATTGGTGCATTAATATCAAAAATTAATAATATGCAACATAAATTGCTTAATACTATTCTTATAATTAATATTAATGATTGAATAAATGCAAGTTGTGAGGAAAACTGAACGGGACGCCGGTGAATTTTTAAAAAATAAAGATTGCCGTAGGTCCCTTTGATATCAATGAAAGCTCGGACAAGTTCGAAACCAGCCAACACATGAGTTATGGCCCCTTAAATTACGTAAGAATGCCGTATTCATCATTGTGAACACTCGAGCACATTCATTTTGAATTTGATCTTTACCAAACTTTGCCTTTATATCAATAAAGGTTCTGAAAAGTTTCAAAACCATTCAAATTGGATTAGTAACACCAGAGTTATTGCACTTGTTTTGCTATATATCCCCTATTAAGCCTTGTGAACAATCTAGCTCCATTATTCCGTAGTAGCTACGGAAGTACATGAGCACTAGTAAGGAGCGTAGTACCTACCAAAGTCCGTTGACACTAGTTACATGTAGGTGGTAGCCACCAAAGTCGACAGGCACTAGTAAGGTGGTAGCCACAAAGTGCATGACCACTAGTAAGGTTGTAGCCACCAATGTACAACAAAACAATTGGCAGTAGTAAGGTGGTAGCCACCAAAGGTCCATGGGCATTAGTAAGGTGATAGCCACCAAATTCCATTGGCACTAGTAAGGTGGTAGCCTACCAAAGTCCATTGACACTAGTAAGGTCGTAGTCACCAAGATCCATTAGCACTAGTAAGGTGGTAGCTACCAAAGTACATGGGCACTAGTAAGGTGGTAGCCACCAAAGTCCATGGGCAGTAGTTAAGTTGTAGCCACAAAATTGATCAGCATTAGTTAGGTGGTAGCCACCAAAGTCCATTGACACTAGTTAGATGTTAGCCACCAAAGTACAAGGACACTAGTAAGTTGGTAGCCCCCAAAGTACATGGGCACTAGTAAGGTGGTAGCCTCCAAAATCCATGGGCGCTAGTAAGGTGGTAGCCAGCAAAGTCCATGGCGCAAGTAAGGTGGTAGCCACCAAAGTCCACTGGCGCTAGTAAGGTTGTAGCCACCAAAGTCCATAGTAACTAGTAAGATGGTAGCCACTAAAGTCCATGGCCACTGATAAGGTGGTAGCCACCAAAATCCATTGCACTAGTAAGGTGGTAGCCACCAAAGTCCATTGACACTAGTAAGGTTGTAGCCACCAAAGTCCATAGGCACTAGTAAGGTGGTAGCCACCAAAGTTCATTGGCACAAGTAAGGTGGTAGTCACCAAAGTTCATGGGAACTAGTTAGGTGGTAGCCACGAAAGTACATCGACACTAGTAAGGTTGTATCCACGAAAATACATTGGCACAAATTAGGAGGTAGCCACCAACGTCCATTGGCACTAGTAAGGTGGTACCCATCCAAAATACAAGATCTCTAGTAAGGTGGTAGCCATCAAAGTCCATTGGCACTAGCAAGGCAGTAGCCAATATGAAGGTAGTAGCCACCATAGTGCATGGGCACCAGGAAGATACTTTGACTAAACCAAGGAGACGGCGTCATTATGATAAACGCGTCGGTGTTGATTGTGATATACATATTTAATTATTAATAATACATTTTACAACTTCGTTATCATGTTCTTGTAAATAATTAGAATTTTCATGTTGTGGAGTTTTTGAATAAATAAACTAAGACCTTTTTATTAATCATAATGGTGCATTTATAACGAACTCACCGACATATAACCCCGCCTCCAAACTCCTCCCATCTCATTTGAAATTCGGTGTGGCTATCAAGATTGTAACTAGAAATCAGCTTTTTCCTCAATAAAGGACACTGAGGACAAGCGGAGATGTTTAAGGTGACACATGTGGAGTTTATCATTCCCAGAATGGGTTGTTTAGTTTAAACTTATTTATTTTACATCAATTGTAAAGAAAGCTCTTTGAACTTAGTTTATCTCTCTGAGCTATTTTGTCATCAGTGCAGTCGACGCGGGTTTTCATTCTGTTTTGATCTAAGTGCCCTGCCTGTTCTGAACCAGGCACAGTTTTAGTTAAAAGTGTAAACACAAAATCATATGAGATATAGCCGCAATTGTTGTTGCTTTCTTATTAATGTATATACGACCACAGTAGCTGCTGAAAGATAACGAACGAGTCGTATAATAAGTATAATAGTATGTCAAATAGATATCGGAAAGGCGGGATGATGCTAACAGCACACACAGTTATTAACGAATTGTGTTCATCCCATATGTACATTTTAATATTAAATAAATAGTAACTCTTCTTAAAATTTTCGAACATTTGTTCTTTTTCAAGAAAAAGCACAGAAATACAACTTTTAAGTAAAATCCATCTTGTTGTTTAAATGGCTGACGTTATGATGAAAAATATACCATAACGACGTCACGTCATTTCCTGTATGACGTTAGGCAAATGACGTGACGTCGTTTCCCGTAACACTCCTTCTACTTTAACACAAACCGATGTCATGAACACTATACACTAAATATTCACAGAAGTAATGAATTCAATTTAAAATTGTCTCTCGGTATTCTTTAAAGAGTACTCTATAAATTCATTTCATAAATAGTTATATACAATTAAATTGTGTTTTTCACTAATTCCTGTTAGTTAATAGTTTATCTTGATGTTGCAGCTTCTGGGAAATTTTGTGTCTAGTGTTTTATTCCATCGATCTTCTTTCATGTGTCTATATGTTCGACCTTCACCGAAAAACTCACTGTGAATACCCGTTATTCCCATGTCTATGTCCTTTATGACCCTGAAAATGTTTCATTATGGGTTTGTCTGTCTGCTGGCGTACATCTCTAAGGTGTTCTTCTATCCCCTCCGTAGTGACCTGTCAGTCTCACCAACATATACCGTTACACAACAACGTTTACATCTTAAACCATAGACTAGATTTCTGTCTGTGCATCTCTGGAACTTAGCTGTAGGGTAGCTTCTACTTAATCTGGTATCCGCAATATCTTCCTCGGTTCAACCTGCTACAGACTATGCATGAGCATTGATTTGTTTCTGTTCTGCATTTTATCACCTGCAGAAATGGCACACAAATGCAGAACAGAAACAAATCAATGCTCATTCATGAAATGAATTTATAGAGTACTCTTTAAAGAATATCGAGAGACAATTTTAATTTGAATTCATTACTTCTGTGAATATTTAGTGTATAGTGTTCATGAAATCGGTTTGTGTTAAAGTAGAAGGAGTGTTTCGGGAAACGACGTCACGTCATTTGCTTAACGTCATACAGGAAATGACGTGACGTCGTTATGGTATATTTTTCATCATAACGTCAGCCATTTAAACAACAAGATGGATTTTACTTAAAGGTTGTATTTCTGTGCTTTTCTTGAAAAAGAACAAGTGTTCGAAATTTGAAGAAGAGTTACTATTTATTTAATATTGAATTAACTTTCCTTTTGAAAGACTATACAGATATGAATATACATTTAATAAATACTGAAAAGATGATCCCTTGGAAGCAACAAACACAAAAAAGAGAGAAAAGTAGCAGACTCGGTTTCATTGAGTCTGTTCATGAGAGGCAATTAAAAGATGCAACACTTCTCGCGCCTCCTAGCACCGTCTTAAGCGATATGTTACTTTAAATCAACACAGAATGGCTTGACGATTCCGAAGGACCAGTAAATAATAAAACTACTGATTTGTAGTCGGGGCGACTTTTTACACCCCCCTCCCCCATACAGCACTAAACAAACGCTTTTGTGTTTTGTGTTGTCTTTTGCATTTAATATTGCCTTTGCCTTCTTGTTTGTCTGTTTGCGTGTTTGTTTCTGTGTTTGTGGTTGACTGTCCTCCTTGAATGCTACTTTCCCTGTCCGATCTTTTTGTATTTCTTTGGGTCAATAAATAGTGAAAAATGTGATCCTTGGAAACAACAAATACAAAAAAGAGAGAAAATTAGCAGACTCGGTTTTATTGAATCTGTTCAAGAGAGGCAATTAAAAGATGCAACACCTCTCAAGCCTCCTAGCCCCGGCTTAAGCGATGTTCTACTTTAAAGCAATACCGAAGGGACTTCACGATCCAAACTTTATTTACATTTGTTTTACACTTTATCTTTAGATTGCATGTACGAGTACAAACTATACGAAAACAAGACGAGAAATATATCACAGCAAGACAACTACCTGCCTACAAGATACCAGCCTGCATGTTAGAAATAAATTATGAGAGCATTACGTTGCCCACCAAGTTCCAGGTTTAAATTTCAAAAGGAAAATAATCACACACAACAGTATGAATCAGAGAGTTATGAGCCTCTTTTAGTGTGCATTAACTTGATCATGCTGAGACGTGTACACGGTTTTATTGTTGTAAACCTAATAATTTGAAGGTTATTAGCCGCAATCAGTTGTCAGTTACAATTAACGGATGGATGGACAAATTGAAAGGCTTACAGACGGACGAACAACGCCACGACATGTTACGTTCATATTGGTACGTACATGATGTAAGAAAGAAAGGTGTGTGAATCACGTTCAAGCAATTCGACAATTTCGTACCAAATATAATGCACTCATTACGACAAAGCAGTAACTTAGAATTCTACGTATAAATGAAATCTATTCTAAATTATTAAATAACAAGTTAACAGTAGTGTTGTTGGGGGTGGGGGTTGGGGGCGGGGTGTATAGGTCTAAGAATAAATAAACAAAATGCACACAGAAATATGAGGGTTTGGGTGGGTTGGTTGGGTATTAGGGGTAGG
>JAWPHD010015046.1:0-57560 GCA_037043455.1 Cyrtodaria siliqua | reverse complement strand
CGACTATAATAGTCTTTGCGTCCATTGTAAACTCAGATCAGCCAGCGAGTAACCCTTAACCCGCTAAGCACGACTGTTATAGTCTTTGCGTCCATTGTAAACCCAGATCAGCCTGCGAGTAACCCTTAACCCGCTAAACACGACTGTAATAGTCTTTGCGTCCATTGTAAACCCAGATCAGCCTGCGAGTAACCCTTAACCCGCTAAGCACGACTGTTATAGTCTTTGCGTCCATTGTAAACCTAGATCAGCCTGCGAGTAACCCTTAACCCGCTAAGCACGACTGTAATAGTCTTTGCGTCCTTTGTAAACCCAGATCAGCCTGCGAGTAACCCTTAACCCGCTAAGCACGACTGTTATAGTCTTTGCGTCCATTGTAAACCCAGATCAGCCTGCGAGTAACCCTTAACCCGCTAAGCACGACTGTAATAGTCTTTGCGTCCATTGTAAACCCAGATCAGCCTGCGAGTAACCCTTAACCCGCTAAGCACGACTGTTATAGTCTTTGCGTCCATTGTAAACCCAGATCAGCCTGCTAGTAACCCGTAACCCGCTAAGCACGACTATAATAGTATTTGCGTCCATTGTAAACTCAGATCAGCCTGCGAGTAACCCGTAACCCGCTAAGCACGACTATAATAGTCTTTGCGTCCATTGTAAACTCAGATCAGCCTGCGAGTAACCCTTAACCCGCTAAGCACGACTGTTATAGTCTTTGCGTCCATTGTAAACCCAGATCAGCCTGCGAGTAACCCTTAACCCGCTAAGCACGACTATAATAGTCTTTGCGTCCATTGTAAACCCAGATCAGCCTGCGAGTAACCCTTAACCTGCTAAGCACGACTGTTATAGTCTTTGCGTCCATTGTAAGCCCAGATCAGCCTGCGAGTAACCCTTAACCCGCTAAGCACGACTGTAATAGTCTTTGCGTCCATTGTAAACCCAGATCAGCCTGCGAGTAACCCTTAACCCGCTAAGCACGACTGTAATAGTATTTGCGTCCATTGTAAACCCAGATCAGCCTGCGAGTAACCCTTAACCCGCTAAACACGACTATTATAGTCTTTGCGTCCATTGTAAACCCAGATTAGCCTGCGAGTAACCCTTAACCCGCTAAGCACGACTATAATAGTCTTTGCGTCCATTGTAAACCCAGATCAGCCTGCGAGTAACCCGTAACCCGCTAAGCACGACTATAATAGTCTTTGCGTCCATTGTAAACTCAGATCAGCCTGCGAGTAACCCTTAACCCGCTAAGCACGACTGTTATAGTCTTTGCGTCCATTGTAAACCCAGATCAGCCTGCGAGTAACCCTTAACCCGCTAAGCACGACTGTAATAGTCGTTGCGTCCATTGTAAACTCAGATCAGCCTGCGAGTAACCCTTAACCCGCTAAGCACGACTGTTATAGTCTTTGCGTCCATTGTAAACCCAGATCAGCCTGCGAGTAACCCTTAACCCGCTAAGCACGACTATAATAGTCTTTGCGTCCATTGTAAACTCAGATCCGCTTGCGAGTAACTCGCAGGCCGAGCAGGGTTTCCGGCCGCTGATCAGTCATTTCATTAAAACACCACTTCGTCTCATAATTGGAATGGTCTTAATTCAAAGAAAGAACAGTCCATTATATATATGTAGCGGGTTTAATGGTTAAGCATTCCGTCATCTACTTTAGTAATTGCGATCAGGTGGAACAGCTGTAAATCAGAGGACATTTCATTAGACATAATGAGTACTTACATTGTTAAATGTCACATAAGGCGTGATTTCTCGTAACATTATTTGCAAAGTCTTACTCTGAAACCATCGTTGAAGTTGTTGTTGATTTTTGTTTGTTTATTCTTCAGAGTGGGTACTTAATAAGCATGCAATTTGTTTTATCATTCAATTATAATAACCACATTTGTTTTTATTTACAGTTTCCACAAAAAGTGCTGCATCTTCATACAATCCTACATTTGCCCTTTTGATCATGGCGCTGGTAACGGCTCTGCTTAGACTGCTGTAAGAAGACTGTGCGCGCAGAATAATTGGAAACTTGTATCATGTGTACCTGTATCATGTGTACCTGTATCATGTGTATAGGCAACAACTGTTTTGTTATTTGAATGCTTCAGTTACTACTTCGAAATCATTCACCTTATTTATAGCCAATCACGAAAATCTTAGGATACATTTACAAATGTGCCAGTTGGACAAGATATAGCGATTATACCACATAAATAAAACGTTTCATGTAATATTTGTTTTATGGCAATTGAAGGAACATTTGTTTTGATTTATATCTACAGATTAGGACTGTGATTGATAAATAACGGTCTTAATATAGTAGTTGCAATGAAGCTGTTACATATAATTTGTTTGTGTATCGCGATTTCTGTAAACAAAGGGCAATAACCTAGATATTATCACATTTAGAATAACGGGATCACGTACCGTAATAAATTTATGATAAAGTGATCTTATTACATATAGGACCAAATCTGCAATATATAGACTACTATATCTAATACAGAATTATTATGAGCATGAATTGTATTAATATAAGATCAAAGTATCATGTTCGAAAATATACTTAACTGATGTAATACAGTATTAAGTATCACATAAACTAACTGCATTCTTCATCTAATCTGCTTCTTAGGTTTCTGTCCCAATATAACATCATATGGTGTGTTATCGGGACGTAAAACCCCATTCATATTAATATCATTTCATCATAGTATTGCTAACTATTTGCGTGCGTCATATGACGAGGGTATAATACTCTTCGAATGGCGATTTAAATATTGGCTCGATTTCTGTAAACTTTGTAATAAACATGTTGTATAAATTCAGCCACTTCGTTGTTATATGTATGTTATTGTCTAACACAAACCATAGTAAATACTCAAATGAAATGTGACCCCTCTTATGCTTTCATTGCGAGTTGAGCTTAAAGCTACAGAGTCTATATATCAATCGATTTCTTCTTTGTATGCGTTCTTTATTTGTAACTTCATGTTCACCAGCTCATGTCGAAATCGGTTATTTAAGCGAGCAAATATAACGCAGGACATCATGGATTCTTCCCGGGGGCTCATATGGTAGAGGGACTATAAACCTTAGAAAGAAAAAAAAAAGAAGAAAAAAAGCAGGACATCATTTATGGTATAGACATCGACCAGTGCACATCGTATCTGTACACAGGTAACATTATGATTTACAAAAGAAGTACAAAAGTTGCCGCTTTCGGGACTCGAACACACGACCTGATTTCAAGTCAGGTGCTCTATCCACTGAGCTATAACGCTTCTCGAGAAAATAGTAGACTAACTACCATTTATTAAGAGGTAAAATAACTTAACCTATTTGAACGCAACTCAAGATAAATCAATAAATATATAGTCCATCTTGTCGCACTTGTAAATTAACATTGCCTGGTGTAATAGTATATGTTATCAATATGAAACTAATATTCCGGCTTAAAACAACCATATCTCGACTTGTTATTTAGCGTTTGATGAGTTTGTGTTCGCTAGCTATAACGTAATGTCTATTTAGTGTTAAAAATGCTACAACATACCAATAAATGGCCCAGGTCTAGTGGTTAAACGTACAAATTAAAAGCGCAACGTCTGTGGTTCAAGTTCCGGGCATTTATTTTTTTATCACATATTCTGAAGCAGTATATTTATCGATGTTACTCAGTCTTAGGAATCCGGTTCAGATAGGGAAATTCCAACCTCGGTATAACTGTTTTCATCGGAACCTCGGCAGAGCCCCGGTTCCGATAAAAACAATTATATCTCTTATCTTCACCTGATACCCATGAAAGATTCTTATAGTATTAACCCTTAACCCGCTAAGCAGGACTATAGCCTTCGCGTCCATTGTAAACCCTGATCAACCTGCGAGTAACTCACTCTTACTCTACTCTATGGTGCCCCAACCACACATCACTCTTACTCTATTCTATGGTGCCTCAACCACACCTCACTCTTACTATATTCTATTGTGCATTAACTATTGCTCACTCTCACTCTATTTTATGGTACCCTAACCACACCTCACTCTTACTCTATTCTATGGTGCCCCAACCACATCTCACTCTTACTCTATTATATGGTTCCCCAACCACACATCACTCTTACTCTATTCTATGGTGCCCCAACCACACCGCACTCTTACTCTATTCTATGGTGCACCAACCACTCCACAATCTTACTCTATTCTATGTTGCATCAACCAAACCTCACTCTTACTCTATTCTATGGTGCCCCAACCACACCTCACTCTTACTCTATTATATGGTGCCCCAACCACATATCACTCTTACTCTATTATATGGTGCATCAAACACACCTCACTCTTACTCTATTCTATGGTTTCACCAACCACACCTCACTCTTACTCTATGCTATGGTTTCACCAACCATACCTCACTCTTACTCTGTGCTATGGTGCATCAACCACACCTCACTCTTACTCTGTGCTATGGTGCATCAACTAAACCTCACTCTTACTCTGTTATATGGTACCCCAACCACACCTCACTCTTACTCTTTTCTATGGTTTCACCAACCAAACCTCACTCTTACTCTATTCTATGGTGCCCCACTTACTATATTCTATGGTACCCCAACCACATATAACTCTTACTCTATTATATGGTGCATCAAATACACCTCACTCTTACTCTATTCTATGGTTTCACCAACCACACCTCACTCTTACTCTGTGCTATGGTGCATCAACCAAACCTCACTCTTACTTTATTCCATGGTGCCCGAACCACACCTAACTCTTTCTCTATTATATGGTTTCACCAACCATATCTCACTCTTACTTTATTCTATGGTGCCCCAACCACACCTCACTCTTACTCTATTTTGTGGTGCATCTACCAAACCTCACTCTTACTCTATTTTATGGTGCACCAACCACACCTCACTCTTACTCTATTCTATGGTTTTACCAACCACACCTCATTCTTACTCTGTTCTATGGTTTCACCAACCATAGCTCACTCTTACTCTATTCTACGGTGCCCCAACTACTCCTCACTCTTACTCTATTCTATGGTGCATCAACCAAACCTCACTCTTACTCTATTCTATGGTGCCCCAACCACACCTCACTCTTACTCTATTTTATGGTTTCACTAACCACACCTCACTCTTACTCTATTCTATGGTTTCACCAACCATATCTCACTCTTACTCTATTCTATGGTGCCCCAACCACACCTCACTCTTACTCTATTCTATGGTGCATCAACCAAACCTCACTTTTACTCTATTCTATGGTTTCATCAACCACACCTAACTCTTACTCTATTCTATGGTTTCACCAACCACAACTCACTCTTACTCTGTGCTATGATGCATCAACCAAACCTCACACTTACTCTATTCTATGGTGCCCGAACCACACCTCACTCTTACTCTATTATATGGTTTCACCAACCATATCTCACTCTTACTTTATTATATGGTGCCACAACCACACCTCACTCTTACTCTATTCTGTGGTGCATCAACCATACCTCACTCTTACTCTATTCTATGGTGCCCCAACAACACCTCACTCTTACTCTATTCTATGGTTTCACCAACCACACCTCACTCTTACTCTATTCTATGGTTTCACCAACCATATCTCAGTCTTATTCTATTCTATGGTGCCCCAACCACACCTCACTCTTACTCTATTCTATGGTTTCACCAACCACACCTCACTCTTACTCTATTTTATGGTTTCACCAACCATATCTCACTCTTATTCTATTCTATGGTGCCCCAACCACACCTCACTCTTACTCTATTCTATGATGCATCAACCAAACCTCACTCTTACTCTATTCTATGTTGCCCCAACCACACCTCACTCTTACTATATTCTATGGTTTCACCAACCACACCTTACTCTTACTCTATTCTATGGTTTCACCAACCATATCTCAGTCTTATTCTATTCTATGGTGCCCCAACCACACCTCACTCTTACTCTGTTCTATGGTTTCACCAACCACACCTCACTCTTACTCTATTTTATGGTTTCACCAACCATATCTCACTCTTATTCTATTCTATGGTGCCCCAACCACACCTCACTCTTACTCTATTCTATGGTGCACCAACACACCTCACTCTTACTCTATTATATGGTTTCACCAACCACACCTCACTCTTACTCTATTATATGGTTTCACCAACCACACCTCACTCTTACTCTATTCTATGGTACCCACACCACACCTCACTCTTACTCTATGATACGGTGCATAAACCACATCTCACTCTTACTCTATTCTATGGTACCCACACCACACCTCACTCTTACTCTATTCTATGGTGCACCAACCACACCTCACCCTTACTCTATTGTGAATCCAATTAATCGAGACAGTGTAAATGGGACTGTAGGCGATCTGGAAAAGTAATTGGTGCCACTGCAAAAGCAAGAGAAGCCCTTCATAATGTCGACGGTTTCATATAAAATGTGCACGTGCATTAAATATGCCGCATACTTAGTTCGTATGAAAGAGTTTTGACTGGAAACCACGACAACTCGGTGTACTGTAGTTGTTTAGTCATAATATTTCTAGCAGTTGTATATATAATTCAATACGTCAAGTGTACTACTTAGATCTTAAAACAGGAATGTGTTATAGCCTTAAAACTTATATGAAAATATCCATAATCAATTATACACCATTCCCTGGCCGAGTTTCGAGAACAAATTATTTCATTATCAGAAGTGATAATCATCATTTTATTGGGTCTAGTTAGTATTGATGATTATAAAGCAAAAACCGGCAGAGTTTTCCAGATCAAATCATTTTATTCAATCGTACGGATCACTGGGCCTATTATAGTTCATATGCATATTGAATATTAAACTGAAACACATCTTGGTGGTTTTATTAGGATTTGGATTAAACCCATACTACCTTCCCATCGGCTCCAGTCCATTAATAAAGAATAAAGACCATTGGTAAAAGGTATGAGAGTTATGGTGCTCGAAACACCGATGATGATTTGTTTGTATGGTATTTTACGTCATTTTCAACATATGTAAGGTTATATACGACGGTGGATTTGTTTATGGTGGAGGTAGACCACCCACTTTTCCTGGGTAGAACCAGTACTGTACACCTCCCACCATCCGTACATTGATGAACGATATATATATGTCAAGTTTAAAAGTATTTTTGTCATTATGTTTTTGCAACATGACTGTACATTCAAAAGTTTGACCAAAAGTCTAAGTGGATAAATGGGATAATTCTGATAAAATGCAGACAGAGTTATGGTGCTGGTCAGTTATGGTTGTGCGATGATGATGATGATGATGATGATAAAAAACGCCATATGGCAAACACAATAACTCTGTAATGTATTTTACCCGAATTATCCTCCATTTGATTTATATTTTTCAGTTAAACTGTTGCATGTACAGTCATATTCCAAACAACATTTCGGACCAAAATTGTTTAAACATGGCATACATATTCATCATCACTACACAACCATATCTGACAAGCACCATAACTCTGTTTGGCACACATATTTATTATCATTACATAACTACCCAAATGTGATAAGCACCATAACTCTGTCATGCATTTAACAAGAATTATCAACCTTGTGATTTTTTATTAAACTTTTGAAAATAGCCGTATTTAAAAACAATTGACAGAAAAAATGACTTGGCAACCATTTTAATTTTTCGTGTAACAGCACCTATACTCCGTCATGCCTTTTAACAAAATTATCCCCACTTTCACCTTAGACTTTTGCTGTGTCAGGTTAGCAATCCGGCGTTCTCACCACCACTGTTGCTTCTTGTTTTATTCTAGATCATACTATCAAAAGAATGATTTTAGAACCCGTGTTCCAGGCGCTGTTTCACGCTCATCGCTACGGTTGTGGGTTCGAAACCACCCCACGCCCAGATTTGATAAGTAAAACGAATGCCAGTTAAAAGGACGGCGGTTCTATGCAGGAATCCGAGTTCGTTTGAAAAAAAATGACGTCTTCCTTCAAAATTTATACTGGCCGTCATAATTGCTATGTTGAAACGTGGCGTAAATCACCATGCACAAATAAGGTATTGACTATGGTGGCTGATTCCTGCCATTTGTCGTCTTTTCGTCTTTTCGTTATTTCGCCCCCGAAAAGACGACAAAACGAAAAGACGACAGGACGAAAAACGACAAATGCAGCGCGAAAAGACGACAGAACGAAAAGACGACAGAACGAAAAGACGCCATTTCAAGGGCGAAAAGACGACAGAACGCAACGCGAAGAAACGAAAAGACGACACTTCAGCGCGAAAAGACGCCATTTGATATTGTCGTCTTTTCGTCTTTTCGAAAATAATTATAATTTGAATGAAGACAAAAGTTATTGCACTTTGTACTTCCCATTATTGCCCTCTGGCCTTGTGTGAAGTTATCAATGCAGTACCTTCAGTAGTTATAAAGTTAGGCTCCAGACAATAATTCTAAGTATAAAATTACAAAGGGCAATAACTCTAGTTTGAATGAAGACAGTTACGGTTCTTGCGCTTTGCACTTCCTCTTATTGTCCTCTATCATTGTGTGAGTGTGAAGTTTCAATGCAGTCCCATAAGTACTTTTGAAGTTATGCTCCGGACAAGAATTTTAAGTATAAAATAACAAAGGGCAATAACTCTAGTTTGAAGGAAGACAGAGTTACGGTTCTTGTGCTCTGTACTTTCTCTCAGTGCTCTCTACCACTGTGTGAAGTTTCAATGCAATACTTTCGGAGTTCCGGACAGGAATTTCAAGTATAAAATAACAAAGGGCAATAACTCTAGTTTGCATACAGACACAGTTCTGGCACTCCCTCTCAGTGCCCTCTATCAGTGTGTGAAGTACAATGCAATCCCATAAGTACTTTCGAAGTTACACTCCGGACAAGAAAGTGTGACGGACAATGTGGCGACTATTTGCTCCCCTGAAAGTTTGTCCATTATGTATATCACGAGGTATCCATGCAAATTGTTCAGTAACAGATCGAAAAAGAAGATTTATATTTGAACGGTCAGTGCACATGGCTATGGTAAAGGCCAAACTAAATAAATGTTTACATCGTGTGCATCAACAGCAAAAATGAAACAACTGAATTTATTAATTTCCACGGCAACAGGATTACACACATACATTAATACAGCAACATTATTTATTTAATAGCAGGCTTCAAGATTCCTATATATCATTCCATTTTTTTTGGTTAATCAGATTTTTGTATTGTGTTAACTCCAGTATCACGACACGAAGCACCAACACTACGGAACTAATTATGAAATATTGGACATATTAACACAGGCATAATACATTGGACATTGGACATAGTAACACAGGTATAAGACATTGGACATACATAGTAACACATATATAAGACATTGGGCATATTAACACAAGTATAAGACATTGGACATAGTAACACAAGTATAAGGCATTGGGCATAGTAACATAGGTATAAGACATTGGATATATTAACACATATATAAGACATTTGACATAGGAACACAAATATGAGACATTGGACATAGTAACACATGTATACAGGATGATAGAAGACATTGAACATATTAACACAGGTGCAAGACTTAAACATTGGACATAGTAACATTGGACATTGTAACACAGGTATAAGACATTGGGCACAGGTATAAGACATTGGGCATATTAACACAAATATGAGACATTGGGCGTAGTAACACAAGTATACGACATTGGACATAGTAACACATGTATACATATATAAGACATTGCACATATGTAGTAACAAAGGTATAACAAAATATAATTAGCAATAAGGTTTTTAATCAACATATCAAGTATTTCAGTAAGATCATATTTCAGAACTTGTTGCGACTGTTCATGAACCTACCGTTTACCCCCTCTATCCCCTGCTTGAACATAACTCATTTATATGTCAATAGTACATACATGATCTTACTAATGACTGTATATTGTTGAGTTTAATAAAACTGACCAAATTAAACGTTACTGACAAATGAATTGGATTTAAAGTTGCACCACCGGCTTTAAGGTCATTTGGTGACCTTTCCAGCTTACATTGCTGGAGGAAGACCCCAGATGCCTCTCCGGGCAATGTTCATGTGCGGGTGGGCACCTGGGTAGAACCACCGACGTTCCCCAAGCCAGCTGGATGGCTTTCTCAAATTCTCACATAAAGATTCCAGGTCCCACTGGAACTCGAACTCACAAGAGGTAGACTCTGAACATTTGTGGGGAGGAGGGGGTGGGGGGGGCACCCCGACCCCACCCGGCTCTTATGCCTATGTTTTGTCATATAATTCCACGATCAGCGGCATAATTATGGTCCCAGTTTCAAAACTGTGGGCGAAAGAAACATAGATAAACATTGGGGCAACATCCGCCATGTTTTTGTTTTATGGAAATAATTAATTTTCATATCAAACAAGTGTGAGTGTGTATGTATGTGTATGTGGAGAAAGACCCCGAACTTCAGAGATATAGGATCTTAAACGAGTTCCCATTTGATATAAGATTTATGAAACGAGTTATGAATTATTTTAATTTTAACGCGCCTTTAGGCGAGATAAAATTAAAAATAATTCATAACTCGTTTCATAAATCTTATATGGAATGGGAACGAGTTTAAGATCCTTTTTATTAAATAACATTGCAATCAAATAAGTAAAAAATAATTCCGATGGACATAAAACCGCCACGACGTCCGACACACTTTAGCGCCAAAACGTCATAAAATCAGGCAGAACGTTATGTGACGTCGCAACATTACATCGTTGAGTATCAAAGAGTTCGTGTTTTATCTCTTTATAAAAGGCGTTTTACGACGACTTTAGCATTATTGCACACTGATTTGTATAACTTTCATTAGTTAGTATAAGCTGTGGTAAATACTAAGTTTATGACCTAGATCTAGATGACTTTATAATAAATAAAATAGTTTCAGTCAATAAAACATGTGTAGTGTTACAGATTTAAGTCAACCAATCAAAACCGTGTGTCATACAACAAAATAGTACATGGGTGTCGACACTGCTAACATGTTATGTTATGTGATAAATAACTATAACCGAAAATAAAGAAGGATAAAAATATCGGACAGGGAAAGCAGCATTCAAGGACGACAGTCAACCACAAAACACAAAAACAAACACGCAAACAGACAAACGAAAAGGCAAAAGTAATAAAAAATGCAAACGACATCACCAACACAAAAGGTTGACAATAGGGCTAAATTAAACATGATTAAAGTTTAAACTTCATTTGAAAATAAAAAGTCGTTTTACTAGATTGAATATGAAAATTGTTAAGTTTGTGCAGCATAAATCATTGTTTGGCTCTATAAATATCAATAGCATTACATGTATTTATATATATACTCAATAGACTTCTTCGCATATAAATTTCATGTTATATACATATGTATTACATATGCATTCTTTTCATATTTATTACATATGTGTTCTTTTAATATGAAATATATATGTATAATACATATGTGGCACATATGTAAAACATATGAATTTCGTACCTAGATATTTTCCTGTGTATCATTGACCTTTAACCATTAACCATTGACCTTTAACGGGTTCTTTCATTTTGTTCAAATATATGCATTTCAACATTTGTTCTATTGATTACGTCACATACCACATCAACTAAATGGGCTTTTGAAAAGCAAAACGGGTGTCTCACATTTTAAAATATTTCCACATGGCATTCAACGCATAGTTATAGTCACCGAATAAAAAAAAACGTTTGCGCTAGTTTTACTTTTGCGATAGCTTCTGTCCCCTTCTGTCCCCTACTATCAGGAAAAATTGAGTCCTGAAACGTTATTTGAAGTAACTGACCCTCCCAATAACGGCACAAATGCACTACAAAACCGTTTATTTATCAAACTCTAGCCAGGTGTTCTGTTCATATAATAATGTATCTATGTGCTAATTAAAGGTTGTTGTTGGCGGGATGGCTACTTTAATCATATTTGGACATATATCTGAGTATTTTTTAGATTTTATAGCGATTTATCACTTTAAAGGGATACACGGCACTCTTGATTGTTGTAAAAAGTAACGGCGTCCCGTTAGTCTTTCTACATAAACTGCATTTGTTCAGTCATTAATATCAATTATAAGAATTGTATAAAGCAAATTAATGTTGCATATTACTAACTGTTAATTACATTTCGGCAATAATATATTCAAACCTATGGTAGAAGAACGAAGTAAAGATGAAAACTCGAAAATGCATTTGAATATATGCAACCAGATTAAAAGTCAAACTCATATTTAATTAATAAATCGAGAGGATAATGTTAATGTTCGATACAAACTTCAAGATTGCCATGTGTCTCTTTAAAACTTAAATAGTGTCGACTACTTCCCTATTGAATAAATATTGAATACATGAATGTAATCAGAAGTTGGCATGCACGTATTACGTCTAGTTCTATTCGGTTCGTTACATGTTTGTAAGTATGTAATCAGAAGTTGGCATGCACGTATTCCGTCCAGTTCTATTCGGTTCTCTACATGTTTGTGAGTATGTAATCAGAAGTTGGCATGCACTTATTACGTCTAGTTCTATTCGGTTCTCTACATGTTTGTGAGTATGTAATCAGAAGTTGGCATGCACGTATTACGTCTAGTTCTATTCGGTTCTCTACATGTTTGTGAGTATGTAATCAGAAGTTGGCATGCACGTATTACGTCTAGTTCTATTCGGTTCTCTACATGTTTGTGGGTATGTAATCAGAAGTTGGCATGCACGTATTCCGTCTAGTTCTATTCGGTTCTCTACATGTTTGTGAGTATGTAATCAGAAGTTGGCATGCACGTATTACGTCTAGTTCTATTCGGTTCTCTACATGTTTGTGGGTATGTAATCAGAAGTTGGCATGCACGTATTACGTCTAGTTCTATTCGGTTCTCTACATGTTTGTGGGTATGTAATCAGAAGTTGGCATGCACGTATTACGTCTAGTTCTATTCGGTTCGCTACATGTTTGTGAGTATGTAATCAGAAGTTGGCATGCACGTATTACGTCTAGTTCTATTCGGTTCTCTACATGTTTGTGGGTATGTAATCAGAAGTTGGCATGCACGTATAACGTCTAGTTCTATTCGGTTCTCTACATGTTTATGAGTATGTAATCAGAAGTTGGCATGCACGTATTACGTCTAGTTCTATTCGGTTCGCTACATGTTTGTGAGTATGTAATTAGAAGTTGGCATGCACGTATTACGTCTAGTTCTATTCGATTCTCTACATGTTTGTGGGTAGGTAATCAGACGTTGGCATGCACGTATTAAGTCTAGTTCTATTCGGTTCTCTACATGTTTGTGAGTATGTAATCAGAAGTTGGCATGCACGTATTACGTCTAGTTCTATTCGGTTCGCTACATGTTTGTGAGTATGTAATCAGAAGTTGGCATGCACGTATTACGTCTAGTTCTATTCGGTTCTCTACATGTTTGTGGGTATGTAATCAGAAGTTGGCATGCACGTATTACGTCTAGTTCTATTCGGTTCTCTACATGTTTGTGAGTATGTAATAAGAAGTTGGCATGCACGTATTACGTCTAGTTCTATTCGGTTCGCTACATGTTTGTGAGTATGTAATCAGAAGTTGGCATGCACGTATTACGTCTAGTTCTATTCGGTTCTCTACATGTTTGTGGGTATGTAATCAGAAGTTGGCATGCACGTATTACGTCTAGTTCTATTCGGTTCGCTACATGTTTGTGAGTATGTAATCAGAAGTTGGATTGCACGTATTACGTCTAGTTCTATTCGGTTCTCTACATGTTTGTGAGTATGTAATCAGAAGTTGGATTGCACGTATTACGTCTAGTTCTATTCGGTTCTCTACATGTTTGTGGGTATGTAATCAGAAGTTGGCATGCACGTATTACGTCTAGTTCTATTCGGTTCTCTACATGTTTGTGGGTATGTAATCAGAAGTTGGCATGCACGTATTACGTCTAGTTCTATTCGGTTCGCTACATGTTTGTGAGTATGTAATCAGAAGTTGGCATGCACGTATTACGTCTAGTTCTATTCGGTTCTCTACATGTTTGTGGGTATGTAATCAGAAGTTGGCAAGCACGTATTACGTCTAGTTCTATTCGGTTCTCTACATGTTTGTGAGTATGTAATCAGAAGTTGGCATGCACGTATTACGTCTAGTTCTATTCGGTTCTCTACATGTTTGTGGGTATGTAATCAGAAGTTGGCAAGCACGTATTACGTCTAGTTCTATTCGGTTCTCTACATGTTTGTGAGTATGTAATCAGAAGTTGGCATGCACGTATTACGTCTAGTTCTATTCGGTTCGCTACATGTTTGTGAGTATGTAATCAGAAGTTGGCATGCACGTATTACGTCTAGTTCTATTCGGTTCTCTACATGTTTGTGGGTATGTAATCAGAAGTTGGCATGCACGTATTCCGTCTAGTTCTATTCGGTTCTCTACATGTTTGTGAGTATGTAATCAGAAGTTGGCATGCACGTATTACGTCTAGTTCTATTCGGTTCTCTACATGTTTGTGAGTATGTAATCAGAAGTTGGCATGCACGTATTACGTCTAGTTCTATTCGGTTCTCTACATGTTTGTGGGTATGTAATCAGAAGTTGGCATGCACGTATTACGTCTAGTTCTATTCGGTTCTCTACATGTTTGTGGGTATGTAATCAGAAGTTGGCATGCACGTATTACGTCTAGTTCTATTCGGTTCGCTACATGTTTGTGAGTATGTAATCAGAAGTTGGCATGCACGTATTACGTCTAGTTCTATTCGGTTCTCTACATGTTTGTGGGTATGTAATCAGAAGTTGGCATGCACGTATAACGTCTAGTTCTATTCGGTTCTCTACATGTTTGTGAGTATGTAATCAGAAGTTGGCATGCACGTATTACGTCTAGTTCTATTCGGTTCGCTACATGTTTGTGAGTATGTAATCAGAAGTTGGCATGCACGTATTACGTCTAGTTCTATTCGGTTCTCTACATGTTTGTGGGTAGGTAATCAGAAGTTGGCATGCACGTATTACGTCTAGTTCTATTCGGTTCTCTACATGTTTGTGAGTATGTAATCAGAAGTTGGCATGCACGTATTACGTCTAGTTCTATTCGGTTCGCTACATGTTTGTGAGTATGTAATCAGAAGTTGGCATGCACGTATTACGTCTAGTTCTATTCGGTTCGCTACATGTTTGTGAGTATGTAATCAGAAGTTGGCATGCACGTATTACGTCTAGTTCTATTCGGTTCTCTACATGTTTGTGGGTATGTAATCAGAAGTTGGCATGCACGTATTACGTCTAGTTCTATTCGGTTCTCTACATGTTTGTGAGTATGTAATAAGAAGTTGGCATGCTCGTATTACGTCTAGTTCTATTCGGTTCGCTACATGTTTGTGAGTATGTAATCAGAAGTTGGCATGCACGTATTACGTCTAGTTCTATTCGGTTCTCTACATGTTTGGTGGTATGTAATCAGAAGTTGGCATGCACGTATTACGTCTAGTTCTATTCGGTTCTCTACATGTTTGTGGGTATGTAATCAGAAGTTGGCATGCACGTATTACGTCTAGTTCTATACGGTTCGCTACATGTTTGTGAGTATGTAATCAGAAGTTGGCATGCACGTATTACGTCTAGTTCTATTCGGTTCTCTACATGTTTGTGGGTATGTAATCAGAAGTTGGCAAGCACGTATTACGTCTAGTTCTATTCGGTTCTCTACATGTTTGTGAGTATGTAATCAGAAGTTGGCATGCACGTATTACGTCTAGTTCTATTCGGTTCGCTACATGTTTGTGAGTATGTAATCAGAAGTTGGCATGCACGTATTACGTCTAGTTCTATTCGGTTCTCTACATGTTTGTAAGTATGTAATCAGAAGTTGGCATGCACGTATTCCGTCTAATTCTATTCGGTTCTCTACATGTTTGTGAGTATGTAATCAGAAGTTGGCATGCACGTATTACGTCTAGTTCTATTCGGTTCTCTACATGTTTGTGAGTATGTAATCAGAAGTTGGCATGCACGTATTACGTCTAGTTCTATTCGGTTCTCTACATGTTTGGTGGTATGTAATCAGAAGTTGGCATGCACGTATTACGTCTAGTTCTATTCGGTTCTCTACATGTTTGTGGGTATGTAATCAGAAGTTGGCATGCACGTATTACGTCTAGTTCTATTCGGTTCGCTACATGTTTGTGAGTATGTAATCAGAAGTTGGCATGCACGTATTACGTCTAGTTCTATTCGGTTCTCTACATGTTTGTGGGTATGTAATCAGAAGTTGGCAAGCACGTATTACGTCTAGTTCTATTCGGTTCTCTACATGTTTGTGAGTATGTAATCAGAAGTTGGCATGCACGTATTACGTCTAGTTCTATTCGGTTCGCTACATGTTTGTGAGTATGTAATCAGAAGTTGGCATGCACGTATTACGTCTAGTTCTATTCGGTTCGCTACATGTTTGTGAGTATGTAATCAGAAGTTGGCATGCACGTATTACGTCTAGTTCTATTCGGTTCTCTACATGTTTGTGGGTATGTAATCAGAAGTTGGCATGCACGTATTACGTCTAGTTCTATTCGGTTCTCTACATGTTTGTGGGTATGTAATCAGAAGTTGGCATGTACGTATTACGTCTAGTTCTATTCGGTTCTCTACATGTTTGTGGGTATGTAATCAGAAGTTGGCATGCACGTATTACGTCTAGTTCTATTCGGTTCTCGCACGTATCACGTCTAGTTCTATTCGGTTCTCTACATGTTTGTGTGTTTGGAATGTGAATTTGGTGAGCTCTGCTTGGTTGGTAATTTTCTCAAATTGGCCAACACCAGGGCTCTAAACTAGATTGTATGGTGCATCAAATGTGAAGCGACGACCCGCGACGCACGCTTAGGTCTGAGAGATCATTTTCATTTTGGAAAGACCAGTAGGGTTAGTAAGCTTTGGAAATGAAAACAAATCTTTTCTGTAAGAATCTATGATTTCAGTAGCGAATAGCTGAAGCATGCGAAAAAAGACGATTCTTCGTCTAATGAGGTGTAGGTCCGCATTCAAGCGGTACTTGATCTCCATGCAGCTGATGCCAGTTATCACCAGGAGTGCAGTGTTTGTTTCAGGACAGGCAAAGGAATCGAGGAACTGTCTGATACATTCTCTTACGAATTATGTACACATCCTCCGGCACTTTTTGACACTGACTGGTTGATTAGAGCTGCTAACAAACCGCAACTCGTCGATGCGCTTTAGAGCTGCGCTGGTACGGACTCAGATTACAAAGAACTGGATGATTTGAAATACGTTCTTGATGGTGGTGCATTAATGCAAAGAATACCAGGGACACGCGGCCTAACATATCTGCTCAGAATATTGTTCCTTCATAACAAAGCACTTTGGTCGGTATTCTGTTGTAGTTTTTTTATGGATATCAGGATAAACCATAAACGAAATACATCAGAATAGACACATCGGAGTTATAGCCTTGATTTGTTAAAAATGTGCTTTCCAGTAGGCCTTAGACTATTCAAGCCAGTAGTGATACAGGCCCTCTTGTGCATCTTGTTCCCGGCAGACTACTTAATACACGCCACTCTGTAAATGACATAATTTTAGACATAGAGGTCATCTTGAGTAACAGTTTGGCCATAAATGATAAAACACAAATCTGTCTATCCATCAGCAATTTCATAAAATAATATTCTTGTCTAGATTTGAAACAGTTTAATGACAACTGATCACAATATATTGGAATGGATCGACCCTCTAAATTTTTTGTAGGCCAAGTTGGCTAAAACTACGTCCAATTTATGGAAATTTTAAATGCCCTGCAATCGTGCAAATATTCATACAGTCTTTCCTATCAAATATTGCATTCCCAGTACTTTTAGTACTTTGATTATATAAAATATGCAGACGGGGCCTAACATATTCAGAAGAGTTTTTTTTGTTGAAGAAACTAAATTTAAAAATAGAGATTTCCGACCTTTCTGTCACTAGCTAAATAACACAAGTATTAATCCCCTAAAATCCGAAAAGTTATTAATGTTAGTTTATTTGCCCTGAAGAATGCTTTCAAATTCGGGTTCTTTACATTCGCATATACTTTATTTGAACAAACTTTATAATCTATGGGTTTGCCAACAGGCTTGCATTATGATAGTATAGAAATTCAGAGAGAAGAACAGATGTGTTATATGTATAGAGTAAATATACGTATATAGTAAAGGCCATTTACTATGTATACATACTATAAGCTTTTCTTCTCTGTATTCTCCTATACAATCGTAATAGTATAAGCCTGTGGATTGGCCTTCATTGATAAAGAAAAAAAAACTGTTGATATATGTTCAGTGGTTCTTGAGGAGAAGATTTGTGTACGGTTTCGAACTTTCATAGTAATAGCGACCATATTGGATGTCACGCTGACCTAATTCTAACGACGATGGACTAAGAGTGGTCCCAATAGGTTGTCAGCTTCCAAAAAAAAAGTGATCCGTCAAAAAACAGAAAACGTTCGATGGGTTGATATAGATCGTTTGTTTTTGCTCGTCAATTATTGATTTCAAAAGTTACGCACCATCTATTCGCAGAACCTGAATTAAATCAGGATTAGGCGACTATGAAAGCAATCGTAAAAGCTCGGGATATGCTGCGAATTCGTGTACGTAGGCTGGCATCAGTCCTTAAGGACTATCGGTCAGCCATCTTTGAAAAAAAAATCCAAAATGGATGGGGTATGATTGATTGAAATTTTCATCCAAATGCATATTATAGGCATGAACATTGTCAATGATATAATAGATGACATTAATGCAACACTATTGATGTGAACATAATATCAGAAACAATATTTATTTGGCAGAAATAGTGCCCTTTATATTCGAAAAGTTTGACGCAAGTTTACTCTAAGATGTTTTGTTTTTTATGTTAAATAAATTTGTCCATAGAATTGTCCATTTATCTCAGAGGAATGAGATGAAGTTACCCGTCAGACACTCCTCTATCCGCTGAGCTGCCAAAGCTACTGTTAAATTCTTTGGATGAAAAACTAGCCGACTCGACTTGCTTTTCTTGTCCCTTTAAACTGTAGCTTATTCTGAGATATGAAATCAAATGGGTTTTACGTCCTGTTACCACATCATATTAGGTACAATTGGGACAGCTACCTCAGAGGGGGATGAGATGGAGTTTATCATCAGACATCTCTATGCCAGGGAATGAACCCACATGCAGAGGTCTGCAGCACTAGTACTGGCACTAGGCATTATCCACTTTGTTACCATGATGGTGCTACACTCTGGATATGCTTTAAAAGTTTGTTCTTAGTATACATTGACAAATGTCAATCTTACAAGTAAAATGGTACTTAATGTATTTATTCCATGCAATATTTACCTTTAATAACGCATAATTGTTTTATAATCTAAATTCCCATGTGTTTCTTTAATGATGTTCATATAACATTCAGTGATTATTTTGTTCAGTCTATGAATAATGATAACAAAGAATCTGCCAGTTTACCACTAATCAGTGCGTTGCTACGGCATCGTATTAGCGTTAGCATCAAAAGTGGCATCAGGTATCATTTGTCGTCCCTCAACGAATATAAGCTGGCAACAAGTTAGGTCCCAAATTAAGCGTCAGTTTGTTCGAACTTTAACTTTGAAATAAGGACCAGAGTTGCATTAAATAACTCTAAGCTTGGCACGCTTCTATATAAATAGGGTTATACCGATTGACTGAAATGACTGCTGTTTAACGTCTCGTCAACACATTACGTGCTATTTCGAGCCGCCCCAGGTAGACGGTAATATATAGGAATCCCAGACCCTTGCCCTACTCTATAATATAGAACGTTGTTCGACATCGGGCTCGGAGGATAGACTCCAATACACAGAAATGCTCGTTTGGATGTCACTATCGACTCACGAGCCTAAGGGAAGTGTCTTCCCAAAATGTACAGCGAAGAACTCGGGTGGTGCCAGTCAGACTCAACCCGTGATGTTCGGGTTCTGAGTCAAATGTGCAGCACATCCACTTGTTCCGTAGCACAGGTCATTATTATGCAAATGACCGTATTCGTATACCAAAAGGATACTTAGGTTGGTGATACATTGATATGAAGATGTATTGCTTCGGTGCCCAACATATTGGCGGTTTTTAATATTTAAATATAGTTAAACGTAAGCGCAGCGTATTTAAGTTACTTCCCTTGAATCATTAGAGCAGCATCCTTTCGTGTTTTACTTGTATAGGTTTACCACCACCAATTACATGTAAACCTCCGAGGTGTAGTTCCTACAATAAAAAGTAATCCCTCCTTTTTCGATGGAAATGAGCATTATAAGTAGGGGAAACTGCCCATTTCTATTCGATTTTGTGGTTATATGTATAAGAAGCGTATAAATAGGTTTTACTGGATCACTGATGAACATTTTCGAAATTTCGACTCTATGCTTACACTTTGTGAGCAATGAAAACAGTCGATCAATAAAAACAGGTATACCCTTGACCAGTTTAGTAAACAAACAAGAACTTTCCTACATGTCTTGTGACCCCACGTTTTCTGGTGATTTTTCAAGTGGAAAAATAGTTTTCTATATGAACATTACACTGCTGCATTATCCATACTTGAGTTGAATTTGCAGCAAATCATTAATATGTGACACTTTAACATTGGTGTCTATGGGGAAAATAATTGGTGCTTTCATACCTATAAAAGTGTGATAATAATCAGAAGGCGTGCAAGCGTGGCCTAACGGTCAGAACTTATAATCTAGCTTAGGGTAGCGCCGATATGAGCATAGGTTCGAAATATCGTTCCGGACAACAACAAAAATGAACAGAGAAAAATGAAATATATATTCTGTATAACATTCTTTTTTATGCAAGACTTTACAACATACGGAATAGTTACATATATATAATAGATAGTAAGTTATTTGTAATTTGTTTTATTTGCACGTGCAGTTTTATTTTGTATTTGTTCTCTTTGTCAAAATCCGTGCATGTGAATAAGCTCAGTATTGCTAATTCGAATACTACTAATATAATATATATCATATCTAATGGATAATTAAAAAAATCTACTTATGATATTATTTTACAATTACCTTCGTAATGTCATCATGGTAAGGGTCGGTTTGGTATTATTTATTTTCGTCGGTGTTCTTGGACAAGACACTTTCCCCGTTGCCTCGTTCGTCACAAAGGGACCGGTGAAACTAGGTGTCTCCTGTTCGGAACCTATCTTCCGAGCACGTCAAGGAAGAACAGGTATATATTCGTCAGTATATTGATAGGACAGACTCCCGGATTCCCCTCTCTCTGGTGTGGGTATGTGTTGATGAGCCGTTAAACAGCATTTCTGCCCGGTCTCACATCAAAAGCATTATAATTGCGCTTGAATAAAGAAAATCTGCGATTCAGTTTATTTTTTTGACTGTGCGCATATTTTCGTTACGGTCGATCCACGTGACGGGAAGTGAACATGTTCCTGATTTCAGACAGGTTTTGGATTTTGCTGAGTGTCAGACAATCTGATAATGCGTAGTTCGTAATACATTTCAATATGAAATATTTACATCGCTTTTGCATTCGCTACGATGAATCTTATTTGACACGCTGCATTTAATTTTCCAATGAATACCATTACCTTCGGAATACCTCATGATATGCCCTTTAACGGTTTTCATTGGATGATAGGCGGAGCTAAACTTAATAGAATATTGCGCATGAGGGGTGTGTCTAAAATGTTGCCGATCGTAACGGCTGTTACATTTTACTCTATAAAAATCCCCGTATAATAAACTATTTTTTCGAAATAAATAGTAAATCTGGCGTATATAGAAAAGAAATCAACGTCATTTTAAAGGTAAATATTTATGTAAATATAAGGAATGAAATGCGCTCTTTTGGTTTTCATTGGGGTATGAAAAACATTTGGATGTTTTAAAGTACGCGTGGAGTCAAAGGATTCCACACATTTTAAACCTACCAAATATTTTTTTCATTCCCCAATGAAAACCAAAAGAGTGCATTCATTCCTTAAAACGAATGTTTAAATTTAGCAGTGTCTCAACAAACAATGAACATTCGGACAGTAGCAAAATATTAGCTGACACCAGACTGGCTATTTCAAACAAATGATTTAAATCTCTGAAATAAAGGATTTCTAACAACATTCCTTTCCTTTGCAGGTGGTTCAGATTCAGATAAGTATTTAGATTTAGAAAAAGCGAAAAACACTTTCAGAGAAACGATAGTTGTATGCCGTTTCGTAAATTCATTGCATAGTTTTGATTTTACCACGTGTGCAATTAAATCAAATGACGTCGCGCTGTGTTCAGAGACTACTTGCGAGCACCCGAATGCATATATCTCTTTTAACTCCTTATATGAGTGTTTATTTGTTTGAATGGTGTTTTACGTCTTTTTTAGCACATATTAGGCCATATATGACGGTCGATTATTGTGTGGTAGAGGCAAACTACCAATTTCTCCTGGGTAGAACCAATGCTGTATACCTGTAGCCATCCGTCACGTGACAAGTCAAAGTCCCAGTTGGATTCGAACCCGAGTGACGAGAAAATTATCTGATTGAATAACCTTTATTTTACATATGATTTCATATCATGAAAACAAGTCTTAAATTTGTGCACTTGTCATTTGAAATATAAGTGAAACTCGTTGAATTATCTGAAGAGTTTTCTAGCTATGGCTCGAACAAAAATCAAAAATCGAACAGGAAAAGTATTATTCAAGGACGACAGTCAACCACAAACACACACAGAAACAAAAAACAACTTTAAAGATGAATAAAAGGCCAAATTAGACATCACAAACACAAAGGGGTTGACCAAATTAGATCCTCTCTGCAGTAAAGTACGAGATGGCCATTGTATGCAATTAGCATGTGACATCACGACAATAAACAAACAAAAACACATTTTGAAAAAAAAAAAACAGTTTTTAGGTCGTTCCATTCATTATATATGGACTTCACTCTAGCAGCTACGGTTCTTAATATATAAGTATGTATAACTCTGAGACATACACTGAGTTGGTTCAGTCAAACAGGAGCTATGTAGTACGAAAACTGATCGTCATTTCAGCCAGTGCGATAAAACATACATCTCAGCCTAATGGAAAACAGACAACAGGCAAAAATAACTAAAGCTTCAAAGTGTGATTGCTTTTGCGTATGTTATCATAGCTCGCTTAATATGTTGATCAAATAACAACTATACATAGAAGAAAGTCACGGCAGAGGTGTCAATCGTTAATATGTTTTAACGGAGACCCTCTATAGTCTCATCTCGTTAGTTGGTTTAAACACCTCGATGGGCTACCCCAACACCTCGATATTTAAATCAACTAACTCGATGAGACCATGAAATAATATATACCACCGATGAGACCATAATATATATATATTACATAAATTTAGTAGTCGACTCTGGGATAATGAAAATAACGAAAGCAAAATACTTCTTCTGGATAACTCTTTATATAAACCTCTGTCACGGGTAACACGGTTACTTCCCTTAAAAAATATCAAACTGAATCGTGTCAGTAAACTTGTTACGCTTCTGAAGCCTCAATGTATATTGTGTATCAGATGTCATTTTACAGTCAGGTCTAAAAATGCTCAATATCTCCCGTACTTGCGAACAAGTTTAAACGTGTCAGCATATATTTTGGGGATACTTGCAAGATGTTACCGTCAACGTTTAGTAATATTTTACAAAAATATGAAATTACCTTTTACCTTTTTACACTCATTTCCTGTTCGACATGTATACCTTCTTAGCAGTAGACCCGTCTCTTTAGCCTCAAAACACAAAATATGTGTTTAGAACAAAGGAAATTAGATAATCATCTGAGCGGTAAGGTCTTCTATTGTTTGTCAAAACTGATGACAATATATAAAACAATTCTATTGTAGGTTTTGTTCTTTTGATCACGCTATATGTCTCCGGTATGTCTAGAGTCTCTATTTTGCGCGTGATGTGCTGGAACTATTATTAACAATGGATGAATAGAATGAAAGGAATTGTTTGTTCTATAAAAAAGTTAGGGTACCATTAAATACTGGAGACAGAGTGCCTGGACTCGTCTTGTGTTTTCTATAGGACCCTATATCTCATTTTTGATACATTAACAAATCAGGACGCGGTTAACCAGGCAACAAAACGTATGAGGAATGTTTAAGAGGAGTCCCATCCTTCAGCCAACATAGTTCAAACATGGTGAATAGCTACAGAGCTACATACGAGATTGGAAAATATGTTAATGTAAAGGTGAAGGATTTGGAAACGGTAATGTGGACATTGTATTTTTACAGTCGATTTATCTGAACAAAACGCCGACAATGAAGGACTTTCCGTTCGACGTTGGAAGCAGATGACGAGTAATTAGAAGATATTCAACGAGCAGTTCACTTAAGACATCATCTGGGCAACACTCGTTACGTGCAGGTGAATACTGAATTTAGTGTGGTCGATATACGTCGGTAGATACGAAGGGCAACCTACGAGAACAGGGATTGCTTTAAAATTTGACGAATTTGCCACAATGGTGGAATAAAAAGATGAAATTGAACAAGTGATACCGGAACTAGATAAAGTACAACCATGTAGGATGGAGTACACTGACATGCTCAGAATGTAATCCGAACGATTTCTACAACTGGTAGATATTAATTATAGATATAAAAATCGAACAGGAAAAGCAGCATTCAAGGACGACAGTCAATCACAAACAAACACAGAAACAAAGAACACATTTAAAGATAAATAAAAGGCCAAATAAGACATCACAAACACAAAATGATTGACAATAGGGCTACCACCTTGGAACGGTCAGTGGCAAAAAGGTCGCTGGGGGTTTAAACAAGGTTCTAGGATATACCAAACCTCACACTTACTCTACTGTCAACCCAATAAAACGGGACAGTGTAAATAAAAAAATCCCCGCCATAAACTATTCCCTAACCAACAAGGCAGCATCAATAGGCAATATAAGTAAAACACAAAGATGCTCGTGTTTATATAAATACAAAACAAAAGAGCCTGGAAAGACACACAGAACGTACTCAATGACTTGGCAGAAGCCAGAGCAACAAGAGAATAAACCATTGTGGGCACGACAAGACAAGACTGAAGACAAGCATCAAACGTCACCGCATATTTGGGCTTTATGTAGAAGTCATCATAGGGTCCACAGGCTGTCCGGTCATAAACCTTTTAACAAGTTTAACAAAGATAGTATGAAAGTGATCATGACCGAGGATCTGACGAAGTTTTTAAATCACGTCACCATAAAAGTCAGGTTGTGATAGTCCTTGTCACAGAAGAGGTCTTAAATTACTTTTATATTTGTAAAGAAGATCAGAGTTACGATAATAAAATTAAGTCGTACTTGCACACGTTAATTATATTTTAAATAGACGTCATAGTAAACGAACATTGACCTATGAACCGATAACCAATCCCGAATGAGCACATGCCAAAATTTATATACTAAGAACTATTGATGACAATGAGTCACTAACCGACCAATGAGATTGTAGGATGTATAGACCATATGACTCTCCAGAGTAAGACCAGAGTAAGACCAATCAAAAACTTTAGATGATTGATATATATATATAAGTATCGTTTTGGAAGGCATTTTATTTATGAGCTTCAGATCGACTAATATGATGAACGTGACTCTATACGTTGTAGATCTAACAGGAATTACTATGAGAACCGACTTTGGTACTTACCATAAACAGCTGTTAACGGATAAATATGAATTAGCCAAAGCTGGATTTTCCTACAAGGGTAATGCTGATGAGGTCGTGTCCTTTCATTGTCAAGTTAAAGTGAGCTCTTGGGAGAGGGATGTCAAAGCTATGGCAGAACATCAGAAATGGACTCCTGACTGCGAATATGTCAAGATGGTGGGTGTGGAAAACAAATCAACTATGACAGGAGGGTTTCTTGTGTTTCGTAGTCATGGCGCTTTTTGATCGAAGTAAGGAACCATTCTATGCACCAAAGTGAGTGTGTAGTCATTTGCATTAGAATGTAGCTAGCCAATCAAATTGATTTTATCAATTAAGAAGAGAAGCCAGAGAAGCAGCAGAGAGACTAACGCGCTGTTACAATGATTACGAACACCGATCTACAGTGTGACATTGATTTGAGACAATTAACATCGAAATGTTATAACATCGTTTTCAATCCTCGAAAATTCTCCGGGGCTATATTGAATCATAACATAATTGGAGGATGTTGTTAGTTATATTTCAATGGAAAAATGATAGTCAATGGTAAATATGGAAAAAAATAAATAAAGTCGAGACTATAAGTGAAGCCAGGCGACGAGTGAGAAGATATTCCAGACTGTTACAACAAATGGGATGGAACGTATATTTGACGACCATCAACATATCTACAATTTCAGCGTTTTACCAATTGAATGGACCATTGGATCTCTACAAGCTTGAAATATTACAGAGGTTCATACGAACCGAGATGTTCCCTGCGGTCATGGTTGTGAAGGATACTATTCATTTCACATGTTTTCATACTGGATCCGTACTGATGACGGGCATCAAAACAGAACGACAATTTTATGATTGTGTTATACCTACATTATTAGAATTAAAACTCTTGTAAAGTGCGTCAAGGGAACCACCCTAATCCCTTACGTACTATATTGAATTGGGTAAATAAAATAAGTTTATATAATATTGTCTATGGGTTACTTTGTGTTTTAAATTCCAATCATCAAATTAATGGTGATCCATTTATTCACCCCTTAATATGTTTGTGAGGGTCAGGGTGCCCCCCCCCCCCCCCCACACACACACACACACCTCCACCCCACCTCCCCACCCCACCCCCACCCCACCCCAACAAACCTTACGCTGAGTACTTTAATATTCGTGATCTTTGTATCAATAAAAAGCTACTCAATCAGGGTTACCGTTACCACAAACTTCGTAAAACCTTCGTAATCCTGATCTTATTTCCAAACACAAAAGTAATTTAAGGACTCTTCTGCGACAAGGACTATCACAACCTGACATCTAAGGTGATGTGATTTATAAACTTCGTAAGATTCTTGGTCATGATCACTTTCATACTATCTTTGTTAAACTTGTTAAACCCTATCATTTTGCAACGTACTGAATGCTTGGTGGTGGACCCTTTTACAGTTCGCCACTATGATTTCCTTTTTAATTGTACGATGACCGGACAGGCTGTGGACTCTATGATGACGCCTACCTGAAGCCCATTGGGACGGTGGCGTTTGATGTTTGTCTTTGATCTTTCTTGTCGTGCCCTTAATGATTTATTCTCTTGTTCCTCTGGCTTCTGCCAAGTCACTGAGTACCTTCATTGTGGCTTTCTAGACTATTGTTTTTTGTATTATATTTACACGAGCATATTTGTGTTTTACTTATATTGCCTATTGATGCTACCTTGCTGGTTAGAGATTAGATCATGGCGGGGATTTCTTTTTTGGTGCACCCTAGAACCGGTTTAAACCCCCAGTGGCCTACATTGCCACTGACCGTTTCAAGGCGGTAGCCCTATTGTCAACCGTTTGTGTTTGTGATGTCGTTTGCATTTATTCTTACTTTTGCCTTCTTGCTTGTCTGTTTGCGTGTTTGTTTCAGTGTTTTGTGGTTGACTGTCCTCCTTGAATGCTACTTTCCCTGTCCGATCATTTTATATTTCTTTATTCTCTTGTTGCTCTGGCTTCTGCCAGGTCATTGAGTACCTTTATTGTGGCTTTCTAGGCTATTGTTTTTTTGTATTATATTTACACGAGCATAGTTGTGTTTTACTTATATTGCCTATTGATACTGCCTTGTTGGTTAGAGATTATATCATGGCGGGGATTTCTTTATTTACACTGTCCTGTTTTAATGGGTTGACAGTAGGGTAAGTGTGAGGTTTGGTGCACCCTAGAACCGGTTTAAACCCCAAGTGGCCTTTTTTGCCACTGACCGTTCCAAGGCGGTAGCCCTATTGTCAGCCCTTTTGTGTTTGTGATGTCTTATTTGGCCTTTTATTCATCTTGAAATTTGTTCTTTGTTTCTCTGTGTGTGTTTGTGATTGACTGTCGCCCTTGAATGCTGCTTTTCCTGTTCGATTTGTATATCTATAATTTATTACATATCATTCACACTCGTTAAAACATTCGTACATGTGAAAAGTACATATGAAGAATATTTTACAAATGGTGAACATATTGTTTATCAAAGAGTATGATAATGGACCTTTGGAAACGACCGAACACGACTCATACAAAATATTATCAAGTCTATTATTTCCAATGTTACCAACGAACTAACACTTCCATATCATAAAATATAAACTATAAACGTTCAAAAATGTCCAAAGTGTTTAAAAGTATGTTCACTCTGGTTCATCAACATCCTCAACATCTTCCTCATTTTCTGTTTCTTCATCCATGTTATCCGAATCTTATTTATTCAGAATGCCTTCAATCAAATGATTATTTTTGGCCAAAGCTGATCTTTTTATATTTCTTTATGGCTGCCTTCACTCTAAATCCTCGTTCTAAGAAATCCTTTATATCACACATGACTTCTCTATGTAAAGAGCTGTGTTTCAACCGTAAAATGTATGTATATATAATTTGACCGTATAATGTTATCACGTCTTTCGTATAGTCGGCCTCCAACGTTAAGTCAGCCCTCTTCTTAGCCTCCTTTAGAGACATTCCTAACCAATCTGGTATTGTTCTACGTTCTGTTTCCATTTAGAGTTGTAAAAATCTCTCACACGTTTATTTATATAATCGAACACTTTTTGTTCCTCACTCTATCCATTATCAGAATCTTCTTCACGCTCCACATCGACTGATTTCCAACGCTTTTGTTCTGGTTCGTTTTCATTCTATGAAGATACCAATCGTTTTTTAGCCACACACCATTTCTTGGAGTTTTTGAAGAGGGTGACTGTCCCCTCGTCACAAATTGGCAAATCGAGACTGCAATCGCTTTCGGTATCACTTTCGTCGGATGATGAATGGTTTGATACAAACGACTCCGATTGTTCATGAATACTCTTTATGATAGTTTGTCGACGCTGATTCGTGTGCCCTTATAGCATCCTTATGGCATGTACTTTGATTGGTCAATGTTTTCTCGTCGGTTTCCCGTTCTCCTAATACATTAGTGCGAAGTCGATTTGCGTCTAGGGTTGTAGGTTTAAGATATACTAACAAGAGCGCAAAAGGTCCGCTATTCATCGCGAAACTAAAATGGCGCATGAAATATTGTGGATTTTCAGGATACATCTGTCTTGCCAATGTCATTACCCATTGTTTATCCACAGGATTGTTGAACGATACAATATAGTGACAATTTCTTCGTTGTGTGGGATCTTTACTGAAGTATAAGTTCAAAGCGATGACTGAGAGATTCCTGTGATGTCTTCCTTCCGTAAAACAAATCTGTGATACGTGGATTCTTGCTGCACAATGACATGAGATCATCCAGAATAATCAAATTTCTGATGTTCGGATCAAGAAACTCGTTTCTTTCCAAATTTAACGTTTTCCTCGTATAAATTCCACATTCGGACTGACTGTTGTTTTGATGACATCGTACAATGGCTGCCACCGTTTATAAAGCCAGATAATACGCTAAGTATGAGGAGACAACAGTCTCTTCAAATTATCTCGTAACATTTTCTTCACAAGGTATGTCTCGCCGCTCGGAGTAGGTCCGCTAAGTATGCATGTGAATGGATGATTAATGTATAAAAAAAATTCCGATATCTTGATATGTTTCTGCTGCTGCGGTTGTTGCTGATGATGATGCCGCTGCTGCTCAAGATTCTGCTGTTGATGTTGCTGCTGCTGCGGTTGTTGCTGATGATGATGCCGCTGCTGCTCGAGATTCTGCTGTTCTGTTCGAGATTCTGCTGTTAATGTTGCTGCTGCTGCGGTTGTTGCATAGATGCTTCTGCGTTATGTAATGTGCATTACGTTTGTGTCGCTTTAAATCACCTCACCGAACATAAGTGTTAGAACAATAATTAAACGTATATATTGTGTATTCGATACTTTTAATTAAAATTTGTTCATTTTTTCCCCTTATAAGTTTACTAAAAATAATTCTACAGGTGATACTTTATGCTGCTACCTACTGCTAATGATGCTGCTGCTGCTGCTGTTACCTACTCGTACTACTCCTGCTTCTGCTACTGCTGCTGCTATCTACTACTACTACTGCTGCCGCTGCTTCCTAGTGCTGCTGATATCTTTTACTACTACTACTGCTGCTGCTACTACCTACTGCTGCTGCTGCTGCTGCTACCTACTACTGTTGCTGCTGCTGCTGCATACTTATACTGTTGCTGCTGCTGCTGCTACCTACTGCTACTGCTGCTACCTACAATTGCTGCTGCTGCTGCTGCTGTTGCTGCTGCAACCTATAACTGATGTTGCTGCTGCTGCTGCTGCTGCTGCTGCTGCTGCTGCTGCTGCTGCTGCTGCTACCTACTACTACTGTTGCTGTTGCTATGTGTTCATGGTTTTATTAGGTTGGTGCTTCTGTATTCGTCCATTCTTGAAATGTACACCATTGCTTTTTGCCATGAAGTTTGCAAGAACATACGAAAGTATCGTAAGTTTCCCTTCGACTTAATGAAGCTTCCACAAAACATTTGGTCAGAGTGCGATAATAAAGGTATTGTCTTGTAAGCGTGAGATTGAATGTTATCTACAGAGGGTTTTTGTATAGTGTTATTATTCGTAGGCCGAAGCCGACGAATATATTTGTGCTTACGTTTGATAATTGCCACTGGAAGGAGAAATAATTAATGGAGAACAATTGTTATTTTCCTTCTTTACTAAATTGAGCAAATGAACTGATATGATAATAACATAGAACTTGGAATATAAATGCTGATTTACCACTATAAGACGAGTTTAACAACTTATGTACGCTTTCGGGAAACAGCTTTCTTTGTATCGAGTGTTAACCAAAACTACTATTCTCCCTAAATCGAGACTATAACGCGGCGCTTTATTCATGCTAACTTGTCAGTCCATTTCAACGCCTTTTCTAGTTTTTTGAGTCTCCAAGACCAAGTTTATATTTTGTACTAATAACTGGTTTTACTATCAAATTCTTAGCAGTCTTTTCTCGAATAGTTTTAGACTTACTAGATTTCAGTAAGGCCAGTTCCTCCCTCGCGACAAACAATTAGCCATTATTAGTTGTCTCCTGGCCAGTTCCTCCCTCGCGGCAAACAATCAGCCATTATTAGTTGTCTCCTATTGCCCTTAACACAAACATTTACAAAACGCCAAATGGCGATGACATGCTTGCTGTCAGACTCCTCACAACTATACAAACTGCTTGATTGCCATCCGCTTAGGGAGAACTTAACCAAAAAACCCATTATCTGTTAATTTTGTAAATAACTAAAACATTTGCAATTCATTCAGCAAAGTCTTTATCACCGCTCTGCATATCATATTTTTTACCATGGAGTATTTTATTTTCCTACACTTCGCTATTTTGTATTTCAGTTCAAGATATTATCTAATATTTTCAATATCCTTGAATGGAACCCAACTATTGAAATCTTCATTGTAATCCTTCCATTTAATCAACGCTTGTTTCTTTTTGTAATCACGTCGTATTACTTTTTCAATCCTAAATACTTCTTGCTTTGCTTTTATCATTTCTAATTCATAAAAGCTTCCGTCAATGTTTTCGTTGTTTAAATCTTTTATTTTGTATGTCACAGGATTTGTGTTTTGAATTTCATCAACAACAAATATTTCTTCAGTCCAATTTGGAGTATAACTTTTCTAAAAAGTTCTTTTATATTTACTGATTCTAGCATTATCCCCTATTTTAAACTTTGGCTTAATTTGATTACTTCTCATTTTTCCATACAAGTTGAAATATACCGTTCCTTTATTTTTCTCATCACTAGCTTAAAATGGGGGTCATTTTAATACTCCGATGTTTTGTATTATTGTATTTCTCAACCATTTCTTGCAACACGTCTAAATATGTATTTGTATTGTTAGCTGTAAAATATTTCCACATCTTTTCTTTTAATGTTCTGTTAAATCGTTCAATTACTACAGCGTTTCCAAAATTAAACGTGTGATACATTTCGATATTATTATCATCAAGAAATTGCTGAAACGTTTTGTTGTAAAATTCCACACCTTGATCAACCCACAACAATTTACACTGTCTTCCTGTACTGATTATCTGTTGGAACGCTTTGGTAATTTCTAAACCAGTTTTATTTGGAACCGGTACAACCCAAGCATATTTGTTAAACACATCAATAACAGTAAGCAAATATTTCGTACCTTTATTATACTTTGAAAACGATTGCATATCAACCAAATCAGCAGACCATATTTTATCAATTTCATTAACAATCACACGGCGTTGAGTGAACTTTCTTCGTATAGGTTTATGAAGTTTATCTGCTAACTTGTCAGTCCATTTCAACGCATTTTCTAGTTTTTTGAGTCTCCAATACCAAGTTTATATTTTGTACTAATAACTGGTTTTACTATCAAATTTTTAGCAATCTTTTCTCCAATAGTTTTAGACTTACTAGATTTCAAACCAGCAAGCATGTTTTTATCGCACATTGATTTATTACTAAGATTTTCATCATAACAATAATCATGATCTTTACAAACATTATCTAATTCATTTACCGGTTCTCCGCTATCAAGTGGATTACCAGGACCACAATATTTATAACCAGGAAGGTTAATCCCTTTTTAGGCAACATAGGAAGCATAGCTTTGTGAATATCAATATTACCACCTTCTGTGTTTTTAACAAACTTTGTTAGTAATACCACAAGATGCACATGTTGCTCTTAACATTTTGCTACCATTTTTAGCTAACACATACTGAGGATTAATATTTTCAGTAACCATTTTTTTTATTTTATACAATAACTCATATATAAACATGATTAGATTAAACTTCGTTTACAAAATATGATGTTATGATGTTTTCATTTTTTACTGGTTTGTAAGGCTTTAATAATTTATAAAGAATATCATACGTGCCATTTCCTTCTTGTTACTTTTTAATGAAGAATAGACAGAAATATCCAAACAGAACACTTGTTTTATCTTGGTATTGAATAGTGTTGTATTTTATATTAGGTATGTACGCTAAAACTTCTTTTGGTGGACTCAGGCCAAACGGATCGAAGTAATAATTATCATAGTAACAAGTCCAGTGTGTACGAGGTCCAATATGATCATCAAGATTAATAATACCACATTCTTGTTTATTTTGTGTTGTCGGTAATTTGTTTTTGCTGTACACCCCACTGACGTTTTGTATGCCTAACTGCTTAACCCACTTTATTATGTCTAAGTTAGATATAGGTTCATTTTTAAAATTTAATTTTTTTTTATAAATGGGATACATCTATATGGCCTAATTTGTGAGTCTACTTGTAAATCATGTCCTCTTCTATCTACTTGCAAACCTTTTCCAGTTAAACCACTAATAAGAGATCCAATCAATGGAATTCGTAATGATGCAAGCATTCCAAGAAACCCTCCGTCCTGCTGTTGTTTTTTAGTTAGTTTAACAGGGCAGCGACCTTTTGACTTTGCTATCTTATTTCTTTGCGCAGCTGTTAATTTATTTGATTTTAGAAGTGTTCGTTTTGTATCACTAGGAACAGTTGCCGTAACATCTTGCTGTTTGTTATTACTGGGAACAGTTACCGTTTTATTACTAGAAGCACATGCCAGTTGTTGTTGTTGTTTTTGTGTTAGTTTAATAGTGCAGCAACCTTTTGACTTTGCTATTTTATTTTTTTGAGCAGCTGTTAATTTATTTGATTTTAAAAGTGTTTGTTTTTTATCAGCAGGAACAGTTACCATTCCATTTCCAAATATTTTACCAATTCCAGTTCTTGCCAGACCACTAAGTGCCCCTGTTGCTAGAGGCCCTAATATCTTTGGAGCAAATCTAGCAACTGTTGGTAATATTGTTTTAGTTAACAAACCAGCTAATGCACCTAAAAAGCCTCCATTTTTAGACTGAGACCTCATTTGCGATTTTAATATATTTATGTCTAATCCCCGTCCACCAGATTTAGCCTTGGTAATAAGTTAGATTAAACAATAACTAGTTCATTTCCAACAGTATCAATAACTATATCTACTTCACAGAGAACCAGAGCATTAACTTTATAAGGAGCCCCTGGAGGTATATTTAGCTTATATCTCAAATTTAGTTGTTTTGGATCAATACTGACTTCATTTTCCTTGTAACTCAAATCAAAATGTATCATTCCGAAAAGAGTTTTAAAATTACTAACATTGAGTAAAGTTCCAGTGTTTTTATCATTTTGCTTGTAAGAATAATTAATAACATCTCTGAATATTCTTATGATATTGGCATAACAGTATTCGGTTTCTGGATAATAAACTCCATTTCCAACTTCCAATCTAGCTGATTGCAAAAAGCAATTAGTATTATCAGCATTTACCTTAAACGTATCCAAAAGATGAGGATTTTGTGTTTGAAAAAAACTCTTGTCTGACCTTTGCAAATACACAAACACATGTTTGGGATTTTTAACACCAGCCGTTATTCGAAAGACGGTTTCAGTTAGTTGAGAACTTCCGCTTTCTTGTATCATTTCACGGAGATAAGTCCATCTTGTTGATATCATATGATTTGTCATTACATAACTTAAACCATCTGAGTTAAATATCATTCTGGGTATCAACAAAACTAATTTATTAATAATAACTCGACCATCATCACCACCTGCTTTCAAAATTAGCACATTATCATCTGTTAGTTGCAAGCTGATTTGAATCTGACTAGGAGGAAGCATGTTTGTTTTCAAACCTTCAAAGAAGGAATATTTGTTTAATGGGATTATAGAGTCAACTATTTGATTAGTTATGATTAAAGCATGACGGATCGCAAATCCTGAATTATAACCAGCTTGATCATCTCGAGATTCTGCAGCAGCTGTATTATCTAAATAAAAGTATTCATTTGTTCCGGTTGTTTTTACATAATCATCAGAAATTTCAAGCAAGCTTTTGACATTAACAAATCTGTGAAGATTATTTCCATCGTAAACTATCTTTCCATTTTGCTTTACTTGCATTTGATCAATCAGTGAAGCTGCATCGTTAATCAGAGCAATTTCATCGCCGACTGCGAAATTGGCTCCATCCTTGAAAACTGATTTTAAAATATGCGTTATACCAATCAAAGTAAGAACTTCTATCATTTAGTGTAAACTGATAACCACTTTTCATATGTCTAGTATTATTTCCTGGCCGTGTTACGGGAGTATCTAACTGAATAGGTACATGTTCATATCTAGTATTATATTGATTACCTCGAAACATCTATATATACTAGTAATTAGATTATTTTTTATTAATTAATCGATTAATTCTCGCATTAATATTTTTGGTTCCTCTTCCGGATAGTAATCTGTTAATTTTTGTATTTACATCTCCTTCAATTATATCATCAGCAGCAACTTTAGCTACATCTTTTGCGGCAGCCTTTGTAAGTTCTTTTAAAATCATCTCACCTTTTGGTTTACTAGGTTTAATAACTGAAACTAATTTATCAGCAGCCATTTTTCCTACTTCATCTCCAAGTTTTTTAGAACCGCTTTCTATGATTTGTTTACCGGCAGTTTCTAATGCTTTCTTGCCTGCTGTTTTCACAGACTCGCTGAATATCTTTGATCCGACTTTTGAAAAAATGTCAAATATGCCAGCTCCAGTTAATCGATCAACTTGAGTAAATGTTCCTGTGCTGGTGTCATAAACTTTTTTTAAACATGCCATATAACTTATGTTACATTAATTCCTTCAAAACAAAACGGAATGATGTGTGGACACCATTAAGATTAATAATTTTACCGGAGAAATCGGTTATGTAAATATTAATACTGTTAATGATCGTTTTGTTTACTTCGCAGAACCCAACTCTCATCGGTTCATTTTCAAAAGGATACGCTCTCGTAAGAGCAGCTGTGCTTATTTCATAAATGACATCCCCGTATGATCCATCAACAATAGAATTACTTATCAAGTCACAGTGGATATACAATGTATCGATAGAATTTGTTATGTCTGGTGTCACAGTTCCAAATTTAGTTTCTCTAATAACCGCATCTTTGTCAAACCCGATCAAGGTATGAAAGTTTGATGATTCTCTCAAATCAAGCATAAAGTTATTATTAATGGTAACCAAACATTTGAAACTTGATAAATCAAACTCAGTTTGTATCGGGATGGGTGAGTCATCGGTTAAATCATTGTTTACAGTCAATGCTTGTTTTATGTTATTATCAATATCACCATAACTGTAATTTCCATTTCTAAAAATAATACTTTTCCAATCTGCTCTATTGTGATACCTTACCACTTTGTTATTAAAATCTTCACTAATATTATACCACGAGTAAGTCATGGAATTAATCTTATCGATTCCAATGCCATACTATTTGTTCTTACCTAATATTAATGGTCTGTCAAATACAGTTGTAAAATTACTCGGTGTATTTGAGCTATTAATTATTGACGCTTTGTCTGATGATAATAACAAATTTTGTTCCATATAATATAGAATGGATAAAATTAATCACCTTTGTAATACAGTTTAAAACTTCATTTTTCAAAATTATAAACTTGTGTAGTATTTACCATTGCGCCTGTTCTGAATGAAATTTTATTAGATGGCTTGGCATATACTTCAAAAGTTTCTTTTATTATTCGTTTGTCATTTTCTATTATGGGATAATAAACCTTAGTACCTTTTTCTAATGGTGAATAAATAACGAAATGTTTTACATCTGCTCCTGTATAAGTAAAATCTTTTTCAAATATATAACGACCTTCTTTAAGAATTATAAATGCAGCCGATTTACTTGTCAGTAGCATTTCATAATACTCCTCACTTTTTATAATTGGATTGGCTACAAAAGTAAAGGCATCAAGCAAAGAGTTTTGACTGGTTCTTTCAAGCGGTTTTTGAGTTGGTTACGATACAAATATCGATCTTACACTATCATGGGCCAAAAATGCATCTTCTATAATGCTTATGCCATCTATTGTGAATTCAAAAATTAGAATCTGACCTAAATGTTCTACTTTTTCTCTCAACTCATCAATTATACCAAGAATTGCTGTGTGTCGACTATCAGACTTTTGATTATGCTCCTTGAGAGAAGCTATTTCACCATCAAAAGCCTTGCTTCTTTCATCCTGAGCAGCTTTCAATTGCTTTGAAACATCATCAATAGTAGTCTCAAGCTTATCAGTGTCAACCAGTTTGTTCAGAGCATTCTCCAGCGACTTACCGTCAACCATTTTCTTTTTGATATCTTCAAATTCCTTGTTGATATCGGCAACGTTGGTGTTTATTTGCTCATTTAATATTTTAATTTGAGTTAATTCGGCAGTAAAAGCAGTTCTCATTTCTTTTGAAGCATCAGCAATAGCAGTTTCAAGTTCATTATTGTCAACCATTTGTGTATTGATTTCTCCAATCCGTGTATTAATATGTTGAACACCAGCTCCTATTTGTTTACTTAATTTCTTGTAGTTTTCGCTATCTTCCAATCCATCTTTTTTCTTTTCTAGCTCTTTCAAAGCATCACCCAGAAGTTTTATTTCATCTTTTAATTCGTTTTGAATTTCAATCATTTTCCCACGGTTTGCTTGTAACTTTGTTTGTATCAGACTTAGTTTATCTTCAACACATGTTGTCAAATTTTTCATCATGTCTGGAATTTTATCAATATCATAATCGCGTATGATTCTTGTTATTCTTCTTTGACAATATTGCCTTGTTACCGCATCATTTGCTTTTGTCGGAACACCAGCATTGGTAATTCTATTATTATCCATGTTAAGCTCACTTCTCAAAACATATTCCTGGTTTCTGCCTTTGTTAAGATAATTAACCAGATGTTTTTGTTTTACATACTCAGACAGCACAATATCGAAATTTGTAATATTGACACTGCCAGTAGTAACTTCCCCACCAAGATCATTAAAAAGTCCCATTATATATAATATGATTAGATTAATTTTCGCCGTTGAAGTTACGCTTTACTAACTTCCTAGGGCGATCAAGATACAGAAAGTCGTACTGTTTGTCAGTTGCTTTTTTATACTGATCTTTGCTGACATCTTGTTCGTTGGAAAGCATGCCCAGCTCACGATTAACCGGAATCGCGAAGAAGATGTAATGAGAACAGTTCAACCGAATGTCTTTGGGAGTTTTATAATAAGATTGAGATAAATAAATCACGCAACAGTTTTTGTGCCTTCCCTGGATAAAATAATTAATAATATCGTTTTGATTGCGCTCGCAAACATAATCATCAAAAATAGCTATCTTTTGAGCATCAGAATCCAAATCATACACAGGGATAACTTCATCATTTGAACATTCTAATATGTCTTCGACTGGGATTTTATTCTTTTTTGCTATCTTTTCAAGTTTTTGTGATAAGACCTGATACTTGGACTGCTCCAAGTTTTTAGCAAACAAGTAAATCTTATCGTAGTAAACCAAAGGTTTTAGCAACATGTGAACTAGTGTGTTTGTCTTGCCAGATCCTGAATTACCGCATATAAGCATTCCAAAACAACAGTCTGGCATGAAGTTCCATATCTGTTTAAAATTACCGTTTTCTGTCTTCATTTCATAGTTTGGAATTGCATTATAATAATACTTGGATAATACTCGTCTTAACTTATTTTAATTTATCTTATTTTAATCTAACTTATATTATAACATGTCTTTGTTAAAATGGAAAGAATTAGCAGATAAATCGCGAAAAGCGAGTGAACTTGTCAAAGAAAATGAGAATAAAGTTACCCGAAAAAGACTAGAAAGGAGCTAGTCGTGATTTATACACAGAAATATTTAAACCTGTAACTAGCGAAATAAAAAGTCAGTCAGAACAGCTAACAGAGCAGTTAGCTTCTCTTCCAGAAATAAGTCGGCAATTAGCCGCTCTTCCGGCAGCAATAGGCGAGGAAGTACAAGGAAAAACAAATGTATCAGGGATTACCACAGTTATTTGCTGAAGAACCTCGCAAACCAACTACTGGTGACCTAGATGCTGGAATCAATAAAGAAGTGATAAGTAGATATGACTTACCCTTACCGTCGAATGTAGTCAGAGATAATTTAAAACTTGGAGAGATATCCGAACATGTTAATAAGGTTATCAAAAAAATTGGTTACAATAAGGCCGCAGTCACTAAACAAATTAAAAGTGAAACTGATGCAAACCAGAGAGATCGGCTCGAACGAGATAAAACAATTTGGGAAAACGAGTCAGAAGCTTTAAAACATTACAGAGAAAGAATTGATGCATTGCTTGAGCATAGTGAAGTCCTTTTAGGTGAAGGGATGAACCAAAATAAAAATTCCTAAAAAGTCGACAAAGATGGCCGCTATGGAATGTTACAAATTGATTTACCTAAGCTTGTTGGTCATCACAAACTTATTGCTAAACAGGGGAGAAGCAGTCATGCTAGATCTAAAAGTAGATGATGATTTTATAGACTTAATAACAAAGCGTTACAATAATAAAAAAAACTTATTCAAAGCTGTCTCAGAATGCTTTTAAGGAACTAACACAATTATCTGGTTTGCCAATTCACAAAGGTTCTTCAAAGTTAAAGAAGATTTTAGGAGGTTGTGTTGAATATTACAATAGTCCCAACGATTTGATGGATGATCTAGAGTTAGTATGTGGAAGTATCGAATCAGGAAATAATAGTCCGCAGTTAATAAATAAAGGTATTAGCATAATCGATGAATTATTAAAAATAGGTGAAATGTCACCCAACGAACACGAGCAACTATTTTCTAAATATTTTAATTAAATTATTGTCTAACTGTTATTATACATGAAAACCAAAGAAGAATTAATTGATCACTTGACGAGACTTGTAGCTGCATACAGACGCAGTTATAAATTGTGCGGTATTATAAACACAACATTACAGATTGCCAGCGGGATAATTGGTTGTACTGCCGTATTGGCATTGGTTCCAGCAATTCCTGTTTTTGTAGCCGCAGTTGGTGCAGTTCCTCCAGTAGTTGCTGTCTTAGTGAGTAAAACAAGAATAGCAGGTAAAAATACTTTGTTAAAAACACATCATAGGAGTTTTAAACAACTTCTATCATACGTTCAAACAACAACAGGACTAGAAAATGATGAAGAGGTAATTAGGATTACCTTCAATAAAATATTAGAGATAGGGATTCAAAAGAATGATAACTTTACAGAACCTCTGGAAATGTATAAGAAAAGATTCAAGTTAAACGGTCATGGCATTCAGTCGTAATTCAACTTGTTTCCATATCCTATCATACTTTTCTCTGGTTGATTTTGGTTTAATCAGTTTTGTTTCTTTTTCTATTTTTAATATTTTAAATATTTTCTGAAAAATGTATTCAAATTTAATTGATCTTTTTCGACCTTCTAGCTCATCCAAAATCTTTATAATTTTGTAAAACAAATCTTCAAATCTTTGTCTATTTGCAGAAGACAAATCATATTCTACCAAGTATTTATCCAAATGGTACTTTCTGTGGTAAATAGTTTTCTTTTGGCTGTAGTTGTAACCTGTGATAAGATAATAACCATTGTGAGTGCCACAATTAAGACAAACACGCTCGTTATCGAAAACTTCACAAGTATCATTACAATTCATACATGCGTAAGTACAGTTGTAACACAGCTTGACCCTGGTACAATATTTACAAAGCTTGTTTGTATTAGTCATGTAAAATAAGATGCAATCTATGCACGTCCCAGGGGATCAATAATATCTAAAACTCTTTCACAATATTTGCAATTTATTATATTATACTATAGAATTATATATTTAAAATAATTAAATAAATTAAATATAGGCTTAAAAAAAAAACTCATGTAATATTATATAATGGTTAAAAAAGATTTGAAAATTAAAACAATTGAGGAAGCGGCTAGAAGATTAAGAAAAGATGTAAAATTACTACCAAAAGAATATAGAAAAGTTTTGGAAACAAAAAAAGATTTTGTAGAAATTACAAAATCATCATCAGAAAAACATAGTAAAGTTTTGGAAAAAGAAAAATCACCAAAGCAATATATGAAAGTTTTTCAAGTTGGTATTATATCTAAGAAATATCCAAGTAGGCAAATTTATTTTACAAAACCATTTGTTGCAAATATCCTTGAAAAGGAATTGGAGCAAACAAACGGTCTTAAAATGAATGTTGTTTTAAAACTTACTTTGGGTAAACCAACACATGATGCAGAAGGTAAAATAGCAACCACTTATAAAAAAGCTTATTTTGCTTCCAAAGCAGAATTAATCATAAACAAAACTCAAATTGATGCTGCGCTATTTAAAGCAATGATGCAAATAAAGGATAAAATTGGTGTATGGCTTTCTGAAGGAAGTGGTAAATCGAGTAAAGTACAAGCCTTTGCGAGAGAGCTCGTATTTAGCATTACCAAAAGAACTGCAACATCATAAAAAGGTTTAATAAATATAAAAAATGAAAAAGATAATGAATGCTTCAGATGGTGTCATTTAGCTTATAAATTTCCTGCTGATAATAAACCACAAAGAATAACAAAGTACAAAAATCATATTGATGATCTTGATTACAAGGGAATAACATTTCCTGTTACAATTCAACAAATCCCAAAAATAGAAAAACAAAACAACATTTGTTTTAAGATATTTGAATATGAAAATAATCAAGTATACCCTTTGCATATATCACAAAACAAAGCAACAAAAGAAACTTGTGATATGCTTTTAATTACAAAAGAAGAAAAAATCATTATGTGTGGATAAAAAACTTTAACAGTTTGATGTATAATCAAACAGCACCCAAGGAAAAAAAATGGTTTTGTAAAACATGTCTACAATGCTTTACATCAGAACGAGTTTTAGAAAAACATAAATCTGTTTGTCTTTCAATTAATGGAAAACAAGCAGTAGAGATGCCAAACAAAGATGAAAAAGTTTATTTTAAAAACTATTAAAGGCAACTAATGGTTCCCTTTGTTATATATGCTGATTTTGAAGCAGTGACCGAAAGTATTTCTTCAGCATCAAACAATCCTAAAAAATCGCATACAGAAGCATATCAAAAGCATACTGATTGCAGTTACGGGTATAAAGTTGTTTGTTGTTATGATGATCAATATTCAAAACCAGTTGTAACGTATAGAGGACCAAATGCTGTTTACAAGTTTTTAGAAAAAATGATAGAAGAAGAAAAGTGGTGCAAGAAAACTATGAATACACATTTTAAGAAAGATTTGGTGATGTCAAGAGAAGAAGTAGCTAGATTCCAAAAATCCAAATCATGTCATATTTGCGGTCATGGTTTTGTAACAACTCTCAAAAAAGGTAACGCTGGTAATAAAGTGGTATATGAAAACTTCGTTAAGTAAGTCAGGGATCATTGTCACATAATTGGAAAGTATAGGGGAAGCGCTCACAATATATGTAATATTAATTTCAAACTGACTGAAAAAATACCTGTCGTGTTTCATAACTTGAGAGGATATGACTCTCACTTTATAATGCAGCACATCGGAAAGTTTGAAAATAAAATAAATGTTATACCAAATAACATGGAAAAATATATGGCTTTTATGTTAGGAAAAAATTTAGTGTTTATTGACAGTTTCCAGTTTATGTCTCAATCGCTTGATAATTTAGTAAAAATCATCCCTTCGTTTCAGTATACCTCTGAGGAATACTCCGGCAACAAGTTAGAATTAATAAAAAGAAAAGGTGTTTATCCTTATGATTATATGAACAGTTTTGAACGCTTCAAGGGTACTAAGTTACCTATTAAAGATAGCTTTTATTCTCAATTAAACGATGAGCACATTTCAGATGTAGATTATGAACACGCTAAAAGATATGGAAAACATTCAAGATTAAAAATATGGGAGAATATCATGATCTGTATCTTAAAACTGATGTGCTGTTACTGACAGATGTTTTTGAAAACTTTAGAAAAATGTGCATTGAGTATTACAAATTAGATCCTTGTCATTACTTCAGTAGTCCTGATTTAGCTTGGGATGCATGTCTTAAGATGACTGGTATCCAGCTTGATTTAATCACTGATATTGATCAATATTTGTTTGTGGAAAAAGGATTAAGAGGCGGCACGAGTTATATTGCAAACAGATATTCACAGGCTAACAATAAATATATGAAAAACTACGACAAGAAAAAAGAAAGCAAGTACATAATATATCTTGATGCTAATAACTTGTATGTGTGGGCTATGTGTCAACCGTTACCTACTGGCAACTTCAAGTGGGTTGGCAAGTTTGAAAAAGGAAAATCAAATTACATTGTTGAGTGCGATATCAAGTATCCTGAGAAACTGCATGACTCGCATAATGATTATCCTCTCGCTCCAGAAAGTTTAAATATAAAAGATGAGTGGTTGTCAGACTATTGTAAAAATTTAAAACAAAAGTTTAATTTAGGATCTTGCAATATTAATAAACTTGTTACGACGTTGAAAAATAAAGAAAAGTATGTTGTGCATTTTAGAAACTTAGAATTGTATAAAAAGCTTGGATTAAAGGTAACAAAAATACACCGGATACTACAGTTCGATGAATCACAGTGGTTAAAGACGTACATAGACTTTAATACTGCTAAGAGAACAGCCGGTAAAAATGCTTTTGAAAAGGATTTCTTCAAACTGATGAACAATTCAGTTTTTGGTAAAACTATGGAAAATTTGAGAAAAAGAATTAATGTTAAATTGACTTACGACGAGGAGGTTCTTTTAAAATATGCAGCAAGACCTTCATTTATTTCTTGTAAAATGTTTAATGAAAATTTATTTGCCTTAAACCGAATAAAAGAACGGGTTAGTTTTAAATCGTCCTTGTTATGTTGGCATGTGTATTTTAGACTTGTCAAAATATTTGATGTATGATTTCCGTTACAACTATATCAAAAACAAATATGACAAAAAAGCTAAGTTATTATTTACTGATACCGATTCCTTGTGTTATGAAATAAAAACAAAAGATGTGTACGCAGACTTTTACAAGGATAAAGAACTTTTTGATAATTGTGATTATGATCCAAAAAGTAAGTTTCATTTTAATGATAATAAAAAAGTTATTGGCAAGATGAAAGATGAAACTTGCGGAATACCCATTGTTGAATTTGTTGGGTTGCGAAGTAAACTATATTCGTATGTGCTAGATAATGAGGTCAGCGCAAAAAATGCAAGGGTGTTAAAAAGTGTGTTGTTAAAAAACAGATAGCACATGACGATTACAAAAAGATTTTGTTTACGGCAACAGAAGCTCACCATGGGATGAAAGTCATTAGATCACAAAAGCATAACATAAGCAGCTATGCAATAATAAAAAAAGTTTATCAGCTTATGATGATAAACGATACATACTAGATAACGGACAAGATACGTTAGCATATAAGTAAAATACTCCATGGTAAAAAAATATGATATGCAGAGCGGTGATAAAGACTTTTCTTAATGAATTGCAAATGTTTTAGTTATTTACAAAATTAATAGATAATGGGGGTTTTGTAAAGTTCTTCCTAAGCGGATGGCAATCAAGCAGTTTGTATAGTTGTGAGGGGTCTGACAGCAAGCATGTCATTGCCATTTGGCGTTTTGTAAATGTTTGTGTTAAGGGCAATAGGAGACAACTAATAATGGCTGATTGTTTGTCGCGAGGGAGGAACTGGCCAGGAGACAACTAGTAATGGCTGATTGTTTGTCGCGAGGGAGGAACTGGCCTTATACCCCCATTATCTATACTACTGAGGTGAGTGCATGAGCTTTCGTCCCTCGGGTTTTCTGGTCGTACCCTAGATTGGTTTTCTCTTTAGCTGCAACTACTATGGTTGTTCAGTACGATTCTGAATACATCCTGAGATGTTTATTATTTTGTATGTGTTTCTTTAGTTAGTTTCTCAGAATGTGGACTTAATTGTTAGAGAATTCCTTTTGATGGGATGTAGTTTTGTTTACACTGTCTTGTCTATTTGGGCGTTGAGGATAATATCTAGGATTGTGCGCATATAAAATCGATTCAAGCTAACCAGTAGGCCTTATGGAAGTAGCGCCGTGGTGTTATGGTTAGCACTGCGGCTTAGTAACCCAGGGATCGCGCGTTCAATCCCAGCCAGGACCGAATTTGGGTAAATTATCGAAATAATTTAAAAAGTATTTCCTTCCTTACCAGTCCTTCGGATGAGACTTTAAAACCGAGGTCTGCTCGCTAAAATGCTTAGTGCAATACAGCGAGGATAAATAAACGCTTATACACACAGTAGGCCTTATTGCCTACTGACCGTTCCAAGTCGGTAACCCTGTCTTCACCACCCTTTCTGTTGTTTTGTGTATCTTTCATTGCAGTACAGTGTGGACCTACGATGCCATTGCGCTCGGACGCTGTGGTTTCTATAGGACCCTATATCTCATTTGTCTATAAGTACTGAAAACGGGATCCTTCTCAAGCAACGAATACGAAAAATAACAGGCAGAAGGAAATAGCAGGCTCGGTTTTATTGCGTCTTTCATGAAGACCAGTGTAAGGGTAGGGTCACACATACCTAATTTGTTACTAGGTCTGTGGAATTTCAGCAACACTCATGCAAGTTAGGACAGGCTTGTGAGGTATACCACAATAAAGGTACATGCGGCATTCTTAAGGTCTATCACATATTGAGAGGTATACCACAATAAAGGTACATACGGCATTCTTAAGGTATATCACATATTGAGAGGTATACCACAATAAAGGTACATACGGCATTCTTAAGGTATATCACATATTGAGAGGTATACCACAATAAAGGTACATACGGCATTCTTAAGGTCTATCACATATTGAGAGGTATACCACAATAAAGGTGCATACGGCATTCTTAAGGTCTATCACATATTGAGAGGTATACCACAATAAAGGTGCATACGGCATTCTTAAGGTCTATCACATATTGAGAGGTATACCACAATAAAGGTACATACGGCATTCTGAAGGTCTATCATATATTGAGAGGTATACCACAATAAAGGTGCATCCGGCATGCTTAAGGTCTATCACATATTGAGAGGTATACCACACTAAAGGTGCATACGGCATTCTTAAGGTCTATCACATATTGAGAGGTATACCACAATAAAGGTACATACGGCATTCTTAAGGTATATCATATATTGAGAGGTATACCACAATAAAGGTACATACGGCATTCTTAAGGTCTATCACATATTGAGAGGTATACCACACTAAAGGTACATAAGGCATTCTTAAGATCTATCATATATTGAGAGGTATAGTACAATAAAGGTACATACCGCATTCTTAAGGTCTATCACATATTGAGAGGTATACCACAGTAAAGGTACATACCGCATTCTTAAGGTATATCACATATTGCGAGGTATACCACACTAAAGGTACATACGGCATTCTTAAGGTCTATCACATATTGAGAGGTATGCCACACTAAAGGTACATACGGCATTCTTAAGGTCTATCACATATTGAGAGGTATACCATGATAAAGGTACATACCGCATTCTTAAGGTATATCACATATTGAGAGGTATACCACAATAAAGGTACATTCGGCATTCTTAAAGTCTATCACATATTGAGAGGTATACCACAATAAAGGTACATACGGCATTCTTAATGTCTATCACATATTGAGAGGTATACCACAATAAAGGTACATTCGGCATTCTTAAAGTCTATCACATATTGAGAGGTATACCACAATAAAGGTACATACGGCATTCTTAATGTCTATCACATATTGAGAGGTATACCACAATAAAGGTGCATACGGCATTCTTAAGGTCTATATTACATATTGAGAGGTATACCAACCTAAAGGTACATACGACATTCCACAATAAAGATACATACGGCATTCTTAAGGTCTATAACATAGTTTCACGCATCAAAGCAACATAAAGGTCTAAAACTTGTCGAACAAAGCCTGCTGTTTAACCATACGAAATTATTTACAATAAACCTATTTTTGCTTGTTTAATGCAGTCTTGGTTTTCCAAACATCATGCTTTGAGATGGGAAACAGATGTCATGATACATGTACTATGTACTATGTAAATAACTAAACATGATTACAATGTAACTATCAGTTACAAGTAATTAGCATGACAAAATTGCTAATATTATATTTCATTATGTGAAAAAAATGAAAACAAAAAACTTTTAAGTAGATCACCAAGGTGTCCAATATCCGAATATCAAATGCTCATCCAAATAAGACTGAGGTTTATGGCCTAGCTGATAACAAAGCACAATATTGAACTGAAATGATACCCTATAATTCCCAATATGTATGCAGATAAGAAAAGGTTTTAATGGCAACCTGTTTAATTCATGTATTCCGTGTCACGAAAAATCAAATGCATTATCTGTAAAGAAACAATATATGCGATTTGAAACCAAATTGGATGATAATATATGAGCACACACACACAAGGTCATGAATGATGGTTCTGTGCTTAAAGGTTTGCATGAGATAATAAACATATTGTTGGCTCTGATCTGCGATTGCTACATTTCCTGTTGATTGTTATACTTGCATACATTGACGCACCTGGTGGGTGTTTTTACCAATATTCGAGGCCTTAGTCACGTCTAACCAAAGTCGTTCTTATTTTATATCTGGCTAAATATTTATTGTGTTATTTTCAAAGAGTGTAAGTATTTTATTTTATTTATTTATACTGTGTTTGCTAGAAAGCTTCATTTGGGCGTGTACCGAATAACGTGTTAAATAATATTTTCTGTTAATTTTTTTGCACGGTTTTCGGACAAGTTTTCCTTTAATAAACTACAGGAAACAATAATTTGATTATATAATATTAACAATTTACTAAAGTTTTTGTTTAAAAACTGTTCAAAAAAAGGAAATTTCTTTTTCAATTGTTTCAGTAACTTGAGTTAACAGCCATGGCTGACACATAACCAACTTCAGAACATCTGTCTTGCCTCCTTAATTTACATCTACAGACAATGTATTGCCTCATTGTAGGCGTATAATTTATTATTTCATGTTAACCAGTTCGGTCATTTAAGGCTACGAGTATTTAAGACTTTAAAGCAGGACATTATTTTATTCTTCTTAATATTTGACAGTAGTAGATAGACAGATTATCATTTGCATTATAGACATCGAGTAGCGCACATTGAACCTGCACAAATCATAACTTGTCTCTCCAGAACTAGTGAAATATCATATTGCCATTGTCAATGTGAAAAAGCTATCACTGAATTGAAATAAATATTTAAACTTGCATCTTCAGCGTTCTTACAGTAGCTAACCCGCCAACAACAGCTAACATGTTACAACATAATTATGTACACCGTGTCTAACCTACTGACGACGAAGTATATATATAACTTGGTTCCACTACTCCGGCCGATAAAGGCTCTGGGTATTGTTTAACCACCTATAGGATATGTTGTCTGCTTTTTAATTTAGTCTTTTGACTGTTACGTGTGATGCGCAGGCTTCATAACCGCTGCTTCCAACTAAATTCCATTTAGTTTATTTCGCTCTTCGGGGCATAGAATTGTGTTAGATACTTTAACCATACACCGCTGGACATGGAATAATGACAGTAAATATAGCATGTCCACCGCCATATGCATGCCATCTTCGGGATGGTTAAAATTCTGTACTATTGATTTTATGAATATTGAGTTCTGCTCAACCCGGGGCTTGGGGGCGTGAAAGGAAGCAAGCATATTTCACTACCGTTCATGAACAGTCTCAATCAAACCAAGACTACAATATTTCGTATTTATCGTGTTCGGTCGTTTCCAAAGGTCCACTTTCATACTCGTTTACCTATGTTTAACCAGCCAGACCAAACCACACAACTGGAACGTCGAATTAAGAGTTACCAACTCATAATTCATTTTACACATATTTTTCAATCACGGGTATTTTAACCATCAATAAAACTACAGTTTTAATCGGCACATGTACATTATTATAGGAACACCTGGATAAAGTTTTGACAAACGGCTTTGTAGTGTAATGTTGCCGTTATTTGGCGGGTTTCTTTAACATGATCTAGTGTTGTTGAAATCGAGCTGTGGGTGTTTTTATCTAAGAGTGTATGTTTTTATATCTTCAAGATCATAATGAAAATGAAATACATGGAGATATGGTTTTATCTATTTCTAAATAATTACCAATTAGTTAATCATACTAATTTATATTATGCTACAAAATGTTTGAATGAATAGAATGTTGGTACACAATTGTATAGAATGTTTCATATAGGTTAACGTTGCAATGGTCTAAGCTGATCCAATACCAAAAAAAAGAAATTGTGTTCACTTATTAAATTATTATAAACTTTATAAATTAAAAATTAAATATTTGCCGTTTTATTTATTTATTCATGTATTTTACTTCACGCGCCAGTCCTATAACAGTCCGCTTCTAAAATAAATGTCACGTGAGTTCATGCATATATTTTACTAGACTGGAAAAGATGATGCATGCGCAGTAAACACTGACATGTAATTCCTGTTATTCTTGGCTGTTAAATTTTATTTGCTTTTTGTTTGAAAAATATGGGCGACAATTCTGAATAACGCACCTTTATGTATAGGATGAAGGATGACACGGGTGTTTTTAGAAACGCGCCAGGGGATCTTTCAGAGATATAAACTGGTAATCTAAACATTCTCTTGGCAACGTATTGCCTGTAGGTTAAAACATATTGTATTTGAAACAAAAGCAACAGAAACTAAGAAAATGGATTGAACAAAATCAAAATGCTTATGGAAGTTATTAAAGATTGTGTCTTTTATCAACCGTGTATTTAGGAAATATGTTAAGCGGGTTGACACACTCAATTGCATTTTGTTTTAGAGCTGATGTTTAAAATGACGTCAGCTGACGTTTAAAGTGACGTCACATGACGTTTAAAGTGACGTCACCTAAAGTTTAAAGTGACCCCATCTGACGTTTAAAGTGACGTCATCTGACGTTTAAAGTGACGTCTTAACGGTTAACGTAAGTGACATCACAGTGTATGATAAAGTGTATTACCAACTCAATAACCGATCAGCATTGAGTAGTTTAATAAACCATGTTAGACTGCATTTTAGATCGATTTTAACGAAAACTCTATAAACTTATATGAATCACTCTCGATGTCTTTATTAGTAAGCAAATGCAGATAAAGTGTCTTGCTCAGAAAGACATCATATATGGACTTTCCGATCATGGGTCCAACGTTTTATCCGCACTAGACCATAGCGCTCCATATAGTGCAAACCTTAACTGCTTGATCTACAGATTCAGAATATTCATGAACTACATGTAAATTTAATTTTCGTTATTCATTTGTTTCATTCATCTCTTATGCATGTATTTTGATTTTGTTTTTTGTTCTTGTTTTTTTGGGAGGGTTTGCAGTTTGATCATTAATCTAGAGAGCGTCTGGAAAACCTTTTAAAAGGCTAATGCGTTAATAATTTCTCACCGCCGACATGGTTTTATCAATTTACTTTAACACGAGGTATACAAGGTCAGGCGAATTCACTTTTACGTGACACACTGCAATCAAGTATTAAACGGTGCAGCTCGGGTTATTAATCCAGTGTTTCAGTCAGTTTAACTTTAACCTCGACTGCTTGTATATAATATGACAAACAGTAATAACATTTGGAGATGTAACTTTTTAACTTTTTCTTCAGTTATTCTGTCATAGCTTAAACTAAATTAAACTATTGCAACGATATTCTCGCCCATCTTTTCGACCTTTAGCTAATTCAGTGTTTTAATTTGACTGTATTGCTGAAATAGTAAATATTAAATTCAACACGAATATTTCAGATGAAGCTGACAGCAATGTTACTGACAATTACTGGAGGCTGCCTGCTTCTGTTTGCATCATCAGTTGGTAAGTACAAATATATAAGTATACAACGTAGGTATATGTACGTACTTTCTAACACTAATAGGGCAAATAGAAAACAAAATGATTTTTATAAGTAAGTACAATAGTCGAACAGGAACGATATGATTCACAGAACATAATCAATGAAGTACATGTCACAGAACATAAGCAATCAAGTACATACATGCAGAATAATCAATCAAGTACATGCATGCAGAACATAATCAATTAAGTACATGCATGCAGAACTTAATCAATCAAGTACATACATGCAGAACATAATCAATCAAGTACATGCATGCAGAATAATCAATCAAGTACATGCATGCAGAACATAATCAATCAAGTACATGCATGCAGAACATAATCAATCAATTACATGCATGCAGAACATAATCAATGAAGTACATGCATGCAGAACTTAATCAATCAAGTACATGCATGCATGCAGAACATAATCAATCAAGTACATACATGCAGAATAATCAATCAAGTACATGCATGCAGAACATAATCAATCAAGTACATGCATGCAGAACATAATCAATCAAGTACATGCATGCATGCAGAACATAATCAATCAAGTACATACATGCAGAATAATCAATCAAGTACATGCATGCAGAGCATAATCAATTAAGTACATGCATGCAGAACTTAATCAATCAAGTACATGCATGCATGCAGAACATAATCAATCAAGTACATACATGCAGAATAATCAATCAAGTACATGCATGCAGAACATAATCAGTTAAGTACATGCATGCAGAACATAATCAATCAAGTACATGCATGCATGCAGAACATAATCAATCAAGTAAATACATGCAGAATAATCAATCAAGTACATGCATGCAGAATAATCAATCAAGTACATGCATGCAGAACATAATCAATTAAGTACATGCATGCAGAACTTAATCAATCAAGTACATACATGCATGCATGCAGAACATAATCAATCAAGTACATACATGCAGAATAATCAATCAAGTACATGCATGCAGAACATAATCAATTAAGTACATGCATGCAGAACTTAATCAATCAAGTACATACATGCAGAACATAATCAATCAAGTACATGCATGCAGAACATAATCAATCAAGTACATGCATGCAGAACATAATCAATCAAGTACATGCATGCAGAACATATTCAATCAAGTACATGCATGCAGAACATAATCAATCAAGTACATGCATGCATGCAGAACATAATCAATCAAGTACATACATGCAGAATAATCAATCAAGTACATGCATGCAGAACATAATCAATCAAGTACATGCATGCAGAACATAATCAATCAAGTACATGCATGCAGAACATAATCAATCAAGTACATGCATGCAGAACATAATCAATCAAGTACATGCATGCATGCAGAACATAATCAATCAAGTACATACATGCAGAATAATCAATCAAGTACATGCATGCAGAACAAACAACAAACACAAGGATGAATTAAAGCAAAGCATGCTACAAAACAAACTTAAAAGGGTTTTAAAAAGTTACCGCCTTTGAACGGTCAGTGGCAGAAACGCTGCTGGAGGTGCAAACCAGATTCTAGGGTACAACACGACCCTATAGAAAACACAGCATCCAAAGGCAATGGCATTGTAGGTCCGCACTGTACCACAAACTAAACTAAATGAGAAAGAGAAATAGACAACAAAAATGAACATAAACCACATAACGTGGAGAGAACATGGATAAATGACTTGGAACGGTAAGAAGGCAATAATGCCTACTGGTTAGCTTAACTGTCTTAAATTGATATGCTCAATAAAAGTACAATGGGTGTTTGTAATATTTTCTATGCTTTTACAATGGCTTCAAGCTAACCTGTAGGCCTTATTGTCTACTGACCGTTCAAAGCCGATAACCCTATCTTCATCACCCTATTTTGTCGTTTTCATTCTATAATTAATTAAATATTGCTCCTTGTTTGTAGTACAGTGCGGACCTACGATGCCATAACGTTTGGGAGCTGTTGTGTCTTTAGGATCATATATCTTATTTTTGACAATCTCACTTTTATAGAGACGCCTTTACACCCTTTGCAAAACAAATGAACATATATACGTTCTGATTTAATTATATTAAAACACACATCAAATAAGTTTATCTGGAACTGTTTGTTTTTATTTTCATTTGCCATGGTTGCAATATGATATTGACGTCTACCATTATCCTCAACAAGTTTATTTTTAATAATTTGAGGTTTTGGTGCACCCTTGAACCTATTTTAAAACCCCAGAGACCTTTTTTGCAACTCACCCTTCCAAAGCGATAGTCCTATTGTCAACCCGTTTATGCTTGTGATATCGTCACGTAACTTGTCTTGTCGTGCCCTCAATGGTTTATTCTCTGTTGCTCTGGCTTCTGCCAAGTCACTGAGTACCTTCCTTTTGGCTTTCTATGCTATTGTTTTTTGTAGTATTTATATATACAAGAGCGTCTTTGTGTTTTATTTATATTGGCTATTATTGCTTCCTTGTTGGTTAGAGAATAGTTCATGGCGGGGATTTCCTTATTTACATCGTCCCGTTTTAATGGGATGGCAGTAGGGTAAGTGAGAAGTTTGTGGCACCCTATAACCTGGTCTAAATCCCCAGCGGCCTTTTTTTGCCAGTGACCGTTCAAAGGGGTAGCCCTCTTGTCAACCCTTTTTGTGTTTGTGAGGTCATATGCCTTTATTCTTTATTAACATTGCCATTCATGTTTGTCGTTTTGCGTGTTTTGGTGTTTACTGTGTTCTGTGAAAGCTGCATTTCCTGTTCGTTTTTTTATACTTATTTTTATTTCATTGATTCTTGTAACTGTTGTATGTTTCGATGCGTGTTTTTGGTACACTGTGGTCCTTGCATGCTACATTTCCTGTTCATATGTTATCTACGTTTGTTATGGCGCGAGAACTAGTATTATTTGCTTCATATGTATTTATTTAGTTCTAAATGGGCCATGTTTAAAACACTCCAAGTGAATATGCGAATTCCGTGTGAATTGTCCCATTGTTATTCATCAGTATTGTGTTACAGACTGTATTTTAAATAACGTTTGCTGGTAATGAGATCCACGTAATAAAACCCAGGATTCCAAAGGATAAAACACTTGTAATTTTGGAAAAACTTTTGAACATTTTGGATTACTTTTTTTAATGATTAAACATCTTCGTCAACACAAAATATCACAGATGTTGATGTTGAGATACACACAAGTACGATAGCCCTCCCGCAGGAATAATTTGAGAGTAACGTTTGGAAAAATGGTCGCATTCACGCCCATCATTTTCTCAAATACGCGTACTTACCCACATCAAATCTAGTCTAAGTTCGAGTTTTAGATCCATAAATTTAAATACAAAACAGTAGAAGAAAAAAATCGAAAAGTAGCATTCAAGGACGACAGTTAACCATAAACACACACAGAAACAAAGAACAGCGTTAAAGATGAATACAAGACAAGACATCACAAACACAAATAGATTGACAATAGCGCCTTGGAATGGTAACCATCGGAAACAAATATAATATATCATTTACATAAAGTATCTTAAGTATTAAGATCACACAGTTTAATGTTTTTTACTTAAAGTTAAAAATAGCTTAATCATGCCGGAGGTCTTCTTTGTGTTTTTGTTTTAAAATGCAATATTGTTACGTAATTCCAATTTTGCAACAATTTGTCTTTACTTGTTTTAAATGCTGGTGGTAGTTTGCAAATGTTGTCCTTTCCGGAAATGACCATATCGATGGGAAGTCATGTTGAGCGGCATGAGCGTTGAACCGTATTTCTAAGTGTGTTAAGGCACATTCTCTCTCTCTCTCTCTCTCTCTCTCTCTCTCTTTGATCACAATAACATGATTCATTAATATATTGTATTTGTATTAGAATCAGCCTCTACTGCAGCCACTAATACAACCACATCTGCAACCACTCTCGAAACAACCAGCACTCCGGTAGTCACTACTGCAGCTACATCTTCATCAACTACTTCCGGAGCTGGTGTCGCCAGTACTACAACTACTACTCCAGGTGAATATATACCGTTTTTATTGATGATGTTGTATAAATATAATGCGATATATCACATGATCACCCTAATACTATTCTTATTGTAGAACAACAAAGTATACGTATGAATTGTCTACAATTTGAAACCCTATTGTGATTATGATAAAAACGATTGCACTACTACTGAAGATAGACTTTATCTGTTTCAAAACTGTTAGATGCTGTTTGAAAACAATAACGTTTGACAAATCGATAGTTATTGATTTTTGAAGAACGCATATTTTATAAATATAGCTATAGATATGGTGTCTTTAATTGAAAAGCAATGATCTACTTTTAAAATATAAAAGTAATTTAAGAATTCTTCTGCGACAAGGACTATCACTACCAGACCTCTATGGTGATGTGATTTACAAACTCGTAAGATGGCTATGACCCTATCATTTTGCAAGGTACTGCATGCTTGGTTGTGGGCCCATTTACAGTTCGCCACTATGCTTTTCCTCTTTGATTGTGCGACGAACGGACATATTGATGACGTCTAACTCAATCATTATAGGACGTCAGCGTTTGGTGTTTATCTTTAATCTTGTCTCAATAACGGTGTGTTCTCTTGTTGCTCTGGCTTCTGCCAAGTCATTGAGTACTTACTTCGTCGTTTTCTAGGCTTTTTTATATTATATATACATGATCATTTATGTGTTTTACTTATATTGCCTATTAATGCTGCCTTGTTTGTTGGAGATTATAACCTGGCGGTAATATCTTTATTTACCCTGTCCAGTTTATTGGGATGACAATAGGGTAAGAGTGAGGTTTGATGCATCCTAAAATCTGGTTTAAACCCCAACGGCCTTTTTTGCCAATGACCGTTTTACGCCGGCAGTCCTATTGTCAACCAGTTTGTGTTTGTAATGTCTTACCTTACCTTTTATTCATCTTTAAAGTTGTACTTTGTTGTTTCTCTGTGTGTTTGTGGTTGACTGTCGTCCTTCAATGCTACTTTTCCTGTTTGATTTTTATATCTACTTTTGATAGAGATTTCTTTCTGACAGTAGACTGAGCGTATTATGGTAAATGATGTATAAGCATTATAGGAGGATAACATAAGTCAGTTCTATGTTATTTCACAATATTGAATAAAAACATTGTAAAAGTTTGTTATAAAATATAATACAATGATCTATGATTCGCAACAGGTATTTTATTTTATTTTTTATTTAGATGGGGGTTGGTGCGGGGGTTGGAATACAAGGAACATATTTGCGCATTTATAATGTTTATGTATCAAAATGTTAAACCTTGTGTAAGGTCATAACTTACCTGTTCCGAGTTCATTGAGTAATATGCGATCGGTTAGGTCAAGGGGAAGTAATCTCGGGGATATTGAGCTCATTGTTTAATAATTAATCACTCACCAATGTTATAATTATTATTATTATTTATTTATTTTACTATTATTATTACTATTATTATTATTTATATTATTATTATCAGTATTATTATTATTTTATTATTATTATTATTATTATTATTATTATTGTTCTTTCTGTTATTATTATTATTATTATTATTATTATTATTATTATTATTATAATTAGTATTGTTATTATTATCATCATCATCATCATCATCATCATCATCATCATCATCATCATCATCATCATCATCATCATTATTATTAATATATTTATTATTATTATTGTTTTTACGTTTATTATTATTATTATTATCATCATCATCATCATCATCATCATCATCATCATCATCATCATCATCATCATCATCATCATCATCATCATTATTATTATCATTATTATTATTATTATCGTAATCAGAATCATTATTATTATTATTTTTATATTTATTATTATTATTGTTCTTACTTTTATTATTATTATTATTATTATCATCATCATCATCATCATCATCATCATCATCATCATCATCATCATCATTATTATTATTATTTTATTATTATTATTATTATTATTATTATTATTGTTCTTACTTTTATTATTATTATTATTATTATTATTATTATTATTATTATATTATTATTATCATCATCAGAATCATTATTATTAGAATCATTATTATTATTATCATCATCATCATCATCATCATCATCATCATCATCATTATTATTATTATTTTATTATTATTATTATTATTATTATTATTATTATTATTATTAGTTATTATTATTATTATTATTATTATTATTGTCCTTACATTTATTATTATTATTATTATTATTATTATTATTATTATTATCAGAATCATTATTATAATTATCATTATTATTATCATTATTATTATTATTATTTATTCATTGGTATTTACTATTATCATTATTTTTATAATTATTATTTATTTATTTATTTACTATAATTATTATAACTATTATTATTATTATTA
>JAWPHD010015045.1:0-57564 GCA_037043455.1 Cyrtodaria siliqua | reverse complement strand
GAGCCTCTGATATTGACTGGAATAGGTAATTATAACTTGCACATTATTTAAACACGTTCTAGCGGTATATAAGCAGCTAAATTAGATAAATAGACCGCTTCTAATGCGTTACCTTTTGCAACATCTCTAAATAATACTGTAATACTGAAAGCTTTATACACTTAACTGAGCCTTCTCTGAGTGTTCAAATCCTTTAAACGATTTTGATAATTTGATCATGCCTTTGCTGCATTCACGAAGATTCATAAGCTAACGGTATGATCAATCCCATAATTAAGCGCCAGATAGTATCAAATCATTATGCCATTTGTTTATCCATATATCTCTCATGTATTTGTGTCTGTGGCCGAATCTTCCATCTGACGTGAAATAAATAGACCTTTAGGTAAAACAGGCTTTGTATGCTAGATACTGCTCGGATTACTAATGCACGTGCTCTTTTGCTTTGCTCCTTTTGTGGTGTTTTACTATGATATCATGTTCTAGTATAGGATCTTGTATATGTTACTAAATTTATTACAGATATTAAATCAGCTGATATCTATTTTAAACTAATTTATTTTTATTCGTGCATAAAAATTAAGGATTCTCCAAAGTTGGTGGCTATCAGAATTTACAGGAGATGTATATGAATGCAACGCCCTCAGTACGTGACGTCAATAGTACGTGCGGGTGCCGAGAAGTGATTCGTTTAGTATATTACGTGATCCACTGACGTCAGATAACCCTTGGCCTGGATTGGTTTTGCATATACTTTTTGGTTGCATGTGGTACTTCTGCTGCGACCAGGTATGTGTCATCTTCTCTCATTACTTGCACTCAATGGTGCTCTATTTAAAAACGCTTGTCCAGAAATGCTCATGCTCTATTATGGCAAATTCATTGTTGATAACCTCTGTGTGTAAAAATTGAAAAAACTTTTAATATATATCGCTTTAATGGTTGGTTTAATAATTTACATATAAAGCGATTGGAACGGAATCAAAGCGTAATTACTTTGAATTTAGAAGAGGATGGTAGTGTAAACGATAACTTACTTCCCACAAATAGACTATGAAATTAGTCAGAAATGTTACACTGGTAAATGAGTTGGAATAATTTCAAAACCTTCATCATATCAAGAATCTTTAATTGAGGAAGCTATCCAGCTGACTTTTGGAAAGTCGGTGGTTCTACCCAGGTGCCCACCCGTGTACGAAAATTGCCCGGAGGGGCATCGGGGACTTACTGCACCAATGGAAGCTGGAAAGTCATCATTTGACCTTAGCCGTTGGTGCGACTTTAATATTCAATGCAATTCATTAATACTGATAATTTTGTGACGTACGACTTTACAAAACTCTAAAACATTTTAATCCTTAATAAGGTTACATATTATGTATATACACACATGAACTATTATTGCGTAGCACATTTCTGTATGATCTTTGCTTGACGATACTTTTCGTTCAACCTAAATAAGAGTTTTTCCGCATTTATTTATTACACACGTGTACGTTTTATAAAATAAAGCGCCACCCAAATTCTTGCAAATAGACGTAAAACAATGTTACCACATACAGATTCAATAACATTAATTTTGTAACGTCTCTTCTCTCAAGATCCCACCTTCGAATTTCCTTTTCTATACTATAACACGTATGTTATATGCTGTGTTTTATGTATGTTATATGCTTTTTTATGTTTCTTATATGCTGTGTTTAAGGCCTGTTATATGTTGTGTTTTAGGTAATTGTTCAGAGATCTCTAGCTGCCAAAACGTTACAACATGCCAAGGCAGCGTCTCTTATGGCAGGCTACCTGAAACTACTGCCTATGTTTATAATGGTAATGCCCGGTATGATCAGCAGGGCGTTATATCCAGGTATAATTGTCAGTAAAGTTAATGCTCTTGAAGATGTTGTAAACGAAGTTATAGAAAGATGTACTTTTGGTATATTTAATTTTAACACAAATACGCTGCCTTTAGACTAATCATTTTGGGCGATGCATTACATTCTATAAACTGGTTAAGCAAGCATGCCAGTAGTGCTAGATGAAATGTTAAAGATGTGTCAGCATGTTCAGGAACAATCTCGACAATATTTACAGGACAAATTGAGAAAAATGGTCTTACATAAACCACAGCATCCAAACGCAATGGCACCGCACTTTACTACGAACTAAATCAAATCAGCAAGTTCAACAGATAATTAAAATCTCTATACATATCGTAACGAGTGGTGAAGACAAGGTTACCGACTTGGAACAGCCAGTAGGCAATACGGCATACTGGGTATACTGGCTTAAATCAATTCCTGAGTCTTGAAATGGAAGATAACGTGTAAAGTATGTCATCAATCTTGTTTTGTCTTGCCCTAAACAGTTTTTAATATTTTTTTGCTTTGGCTTCTGCAAAGTCTCCGAGTACTACATTGTGGCAGGCTTTTTGTTTTTATTTTCATATATACATCTTATATACATGATCGTAATTGTGGCTACCTTATTAATGTTGCCTAGTGTGTATGAGGATAAAGCCTGGTGGGGATGTCCTTATTTATACTGTCCTGTTTACTTGAGATGACAATAGGGTAAGAGTAAGGATTGGTGTCTCCTAGAACCTGGTTTAAATCCCCAACGACCTTTTTGCCACTGACCGTTCAAAGACGATTCCCCTTTATGTTTATGTTTGTGGTGTCGCGTTCATCGCTTCGATTTATCATCATTTTTATCAATGCGTGCTTTTGGATGAATATGAAAAGCACATAAAGTTAACAATGAAGTACTCAACAATTTGGGAGACTTGGCAGAAGCCAGAGGGGAAACAATAGAATAATCCGTTATCAGCACGCCACGACAAGCTTAAAGACAAAACAATAACGTTACTACCCTTTTCAGGGTTAAGTTAGACGTCCTCATATGGTCTGCAATCTGTCAGATCATCTCATAATCAAAGTGGAAAGCATAGTGGTGAGCTATACATGGGTCAACCACTTAACGTTGCAATCAAGTTTTCCTATATTAATTTTTGGATAACAAATCTAAAAAAGTATTTTCCCATTATTTTAATAGAGCAGATTTGTTCAATCTAAAACTACTTACGCAACTTATGTTTTTTTCAACCGATTTATACACGTACGGTATTTTTACGGTACCATTTAACATGCATGTTTCTCCTGATATGTACATTATTTAGGTACTATTTAAATTGTGTTTGAAAAGAAAAAGAAACGACATTCTTTGTCAGAAACAATCGCCACAACAATATGCCCCTTTTGTAAATTGTAAGTATTTCAAAGTGAATAAATTTAATATATATACTATTCTATTACCATTTTCATCAACATGCAAGTCTTAGCTCTATTGATAACTACCTTAATTAGTATTTCCATGACTCGTTTTCAAATGTTTAAAATTCTTACACTTTTTTTTTTATAGATGAGGTTGCGTGTGTGGACCCAGATGAGTGTATGAGGTACTGTGACAACCCCGTCGGTTGTTCTAACATTGCATATCCCAAACTGGTGTTGGAGTTACTCCCACCTGGTAAGTAAATCTGGTCATTCTAATACTGCATATCCCAAACTGGTGTTGGAGTTACTCCCACCTGGTAAGTAAATCTGATCATTCTAATACTGCATATCCCAAACTGGTGTTGGAGTTACTCCCACCTGGTAAGTAAATCTGATCATTCTAATACTGCATATCCCAAACTGGTGTTAGAGTTACTCCCACTTAAACCTATCCATTTTAACAACTGTGCCAATTTCTTTGAAAACATAAAAATATATTTTTAAATCCCTTTTACTTATTTTACCTCTTTCAATTAAAATGCGCTGAATTTTTTAAATATATTTTATATGACAGGTTTGCGAGGGCTGTTAATGGCGGTAATGCTGTCGGCCATCATGAGCTCATTAACGTCTATATTCAACTCAGCCAGTACGTTATTCACCATGGATCTATGGCCTAAAATCCGGAAATCTGCAACAGAACGGGAACTGCTTATTGTTGGAAGGTCCTTTTATTTCTTATTTCTTAGATATCCAGATTCAATTATAATAGTGACCTTACTTTGTACTGTTAGCACATGTTAACGGTTTAATCACTTAGTAGGTTTGCAAACATCCTTGTTTGCTTTTATTTGCTTTTATATATATATCTCGTCTATGTGTGATATTGTTATCATCTATTTACATTGTCTAGTTTGTTAATTAAATGTTATCATATCAGGATTTCATTTATGTACACTGTCCCGTTTAATGGGACTGACAAAGGAGTGTGTGAGATTACGTGCGTCCGAGAATCTGATATAAATCCCCCCCCCCCCCCCCCCCCCCCCACCACTCCCTTGTCTGATGGTTTCTTTTATTGCTTTCAATATTAAGTGTATGATTGTCTGATATCAAATGTTCGTGTATACTTTTATCGCTAACTGTTAATATCCCCTTTCAGGGTGTTTATTCTACTGCTGTCAGTATTAAGCATATTGTGGATACCACTGGTTCGTTCATCTGGGAGCGGGCAATTATTCAACTATATACAAGCCGTACAGGGCTACCTCGGAACTCCGCTTGGGCCAATATTTATTTTCGCTATTCTGTGGAAAGGTATGACAGAAAAGGTACCAGCTATAATATTTCTCTTACAGTCACAACTGTTTTTTTTTGTTTCACACTATGTATACGCATGCAATAATTTTAGACGTTAAGACGTGTACAACATGTAAAAGCACATGTAAAAAAAGAAACTAGTCGCTTAACGGTGAATATAAATGTAGCTAAAATGGAGAAGTCTGCAATTGCTACCAAAAGCAAAACATTTGCACCCAGGTAGAGGATAATCAGTGGAAGCTCACTAGATCGAGACAATTAGACAAACCGGGATTGTCATATATTATCACAACAAAATCAGCGCTTAGTTAAGTCAAATGTGTATACTTTGATTACATCACCAACGGACGTTTTAACATGTAGCTATTCCACAACTAGACTACGCAAAACATTTATATGAATTATATTCATTTGTTTCATTAAATGTTAAAACTATGTTCATAACAGAGCTTTTCGTTCAAAATTTGATTATTGACTATTGGTCTCTAATTGTTATATTTAGGCTGCATTTTGGTCACTTGCTATTGGACACACGTGTGGTATAATCAGAATGGTGATGGACTTCGCCATGCCTGCTCCCATCTGTGGAGAACCTGAAACACGGCCGGCCATTCTCTATAAAGTACACTACACATATTTCGGAATCATGTCCTTTATTATCACAAGTATTGCTGCTGTGACCATAAGTTACTTTACAAAAGCAAATGACGATATAGAAGTAAGTATCAGTCTTCGCATATTTAAATTGTTCATATGTTGTTTTTATGTCATCCAATTATAGAATAGGGGAAGCGAAATTCCCAGTTTATTGACTGTGTTCTGTGAATGACTTAGTGTATACAATAAGTAATCTGAATCCGAAACAAAGGAAACTACCACGGTTTGTTTGATGGACAGATGAAGAACCTCTAGATAACGTTAGCCGCCACCTTTACCTTGGAGAATGGAATCGGCTTCTATTGAAGCACTCCATTGACAACTACCCGACCGTTCCAATGTTATTTCTTTAAATGCTGTACATGCATGATGTTTTCTGTATATATAATCAGCATTATGAGAACGTCCATCAATCACATTCTCTAATTCGATTTTAATAAATATATTTTCCAGTCGCTCTTATCGAGAACTGGCTACCGAAGGTCAAAACAAGTAAGGTGCTGCGTTTTTAATTAATTGGTTTGATTTATAACATATCCTATAAAATTATATGTACCGTTATAAGGGATTAACGTGGTGGACAAGGGATCAGTACGATGCCGATTCAGATTCAATTACCACTTTCAGAACCCCCCCTGCCATAACACCTGTCTTCGGTAAGATTACTAGTATTCAGATCTAGGTCAAAATGATATACACAGTAATGGCAGAGCACCTATCAATTGCTAGGTTTCTATGAGGCGCCGTTTTGCTTTTTAATACAATTCAGTGATATCACCTATTTGAATGAGTGATATCACTGATTCGAATAGGTGATATCACTGATTCAAATTTAAATGAGTGATATCACCTATTCGAATGAGTGATATCACTTATTCGAATCAGTGATATCACTGATTCGAATAGGTGATATCACCGATTCAAAACGAAAGGGTGATATCACCTATTGAATGGGTGATATCACCTATTTGAATGAGTGATATCACTAATTCGAATAGGTGATATCACTCTTTCAAAACGAATGGGTGATATCACCTATTCGAATCAGTGATATCACTCATTCAAATAGGTGATATCACTCATTCAGTAGGTGATATCACCCTTTTGCTTTGAATCAGTGATATCACCTATAGGAATCAGTGATATCACCTATTCGTTTTTACAACAAGAAAAATACAGACTTCCCCCCAAGAGTAGTATCACGGAGAACGCTATACGTCACTAGTATTATATAGTATTTCTAACGGTTAGTTGTAATAATTAAATAATAACTGTCTACTGTGTTTCTCAGTGTAATTGGTGAAGGGTGTGTTTATTTACAACTTGAATTACTGTATCAAATAATAGACAAGGCATAGAAAATGTAATTATATTTTGCGGGGTTGGGGTGATGGTGGGGTGGTGGGTTGGGGGTAGGGGGCAGTAGTACCACATCTTCTGGATCGATCCCTGTAGGGGTAGGTTTGGTAGGGTGTATACCCCTTCTGCTGTGTGGGGGAGGGGGTGGGTATGTCCGAATCACTTGCTGCTGATGCGACCATAACAAGAAAGCCGGCCATTATATGCCGATGACGAAACAACCTGCCAAATGTTGCAACAGACGACGATTTTGAAGGTCTGTCTATTTAGTTACGTGGACCCTGGATGGGATCAGTCATTTATATTGAGTTTATTTCTGAATTGGTAATCGGTGATATCACTGATTCGAATAGGTGATATCACTCATTCAAAATGAATGGGTGATATCACCTATTGAATGGGTGATATCACCTATTCGAATCAGTGATATCACCTATTCGAATTGGTGATATCACCCATTCGTTTTGAACAAGTGATATCAATGATTCGAATCAGTGATATCACTGATTCGAATCATTGATATCACTTGTTCAAAACGAATGGGTGATATCACCAATTCGAATAGGTGATATCACTGATTCGAATAGGTGATATCACCCATTCAATAGGTGATATCACCCATTCATTTTGAATGAGTGATATCACCTATTCGAATCAGTGATATCACCGATTACCAATTCAGAAATAAACTCAATATAAATGACTGATCCCATCCAGGGTCCACGTAACTAAATAGACAGACCTTCAAAATCGTCGTCTGTTGCAACATTTGGCAGGTTGTTTCGTCATCGGCATATAATGGCCGGCTTTCTTGTTATGGTCGCATCAGCAGCAAGTGATTCGGACATACCCACCCCCTCCCCCACACAGCAGAAGGGGTATACACCCTACCAAACCTACCCCTACAGGGATCGATCCAGAAGATGTGGTACTACTGCCCCCTACCCCCAACCCACCACCCCACCATCACCCCAACCCCGCAAAATATAATTACATTTTCTATGCCTTGTCTATTATTTGATACAGTAATTCAAGTTGTAAATAAACACACCCTTCACCAATTACACTGAGAAACACAGTAGACAGTTATTATTTAATTATTACAACTAACCGTTAGAAATACTATATAATACTAGTGACGTATAGCGTTCTCCGTGATACTACTCTTGGGGGGAAGTCTGTATTTTTCTTGTTGTAAAAACGAATAGGTGATATCACTGATTCCTATAGGTGATATCACTGATTCAAAGCAAAAGGGTGATATCACCTACTGAATGAGTGATATCACCTATTTGAATGAGTGATATCACTGATTCGAATAGGTGATATCACCCATTCGTTTTGAAAGAGTGATATCACCTATTCGAATTAGTGATATCACTCATTCAAATAGGTGATATCACCCATTCAATAGGTGATATCACCCTTTCGTTTTGAATCGGTGATATCACCTATTCGAATCAGTGATATCACTGATTCGAATAAGTGATATCACTCATTCGAATAGGTGATATCACTCATTTAAATTTGAATCAGTGATATCACCTATTCGAATCAGTGATATCACTCATTCAAATAGGTGATATCACTGAATTGTATTAAAAAGCAAAACGGCGCCTCATAGAAACCTAGCAATTGATAGGTGCTCTGCCATTACTGTGTATATCATTTTGACCTAGATCTGAATACTAGTAATCTTACCGAAGACAGGTGTTATGGCAGGGGGGGTTCTGAAAGTGGTAATTGAATCTGAATCGGCATCGTACTGATCCCCTTGTCCACCACGTTAATCCCTTATAACGGTACATATAATTTTATAGGATATGTTATAAATCAAACCAATTAATTAAAAACGCAGCACCTTACTTGTTTTGACCTTCGGTAGCCAGTTCTCGATAAGAGCGACTGGAAAATATATTTATTAAAATCGAATTAGAGAATGTGATTGATGGACGTTCTCATAATGCTGATTATATATACAGAAAACATCATGCATGTACAGCATTTAAAGAAATAACATTGGAACGGTCGGTAGTTGTCAATGGAGTGCTTCAATAGAAGCCGATTCCATTCTCCAAGGTAAAGGTGGCGGCTAACGTTATCTAGAGGTTCTTCATCTGTCCATCAAACAAACCGTGGTAGTTTCCTTTGTTTCGGATTCAGATTACTTATTGTATACACTAAGTCATTCACAGAACACAGTCAATAAACTGGGAATTTCGCTTCCCCTATTCTATAATTGGATGACATAAAAACAACATATGAACAATTTAAATATGCGAAGACTGATACTTACTTCTATATCGTCATTTGCTTTTGTAAAGTAACTTATGGTCACAGCAGCAATACTTGTGATAATAAAGGACATGATTCCGAAATATGTGTAGTGTACTTTATAGAGAATGGCCGGCCGTGTTTCAGGTTCTCCACAGATGGGAGCAGGCATGGCGAAGTCCATCACCATTCTGATTATACCACACGTGTGTCCAATAGCAAGTGACCAAAATGCAGCCTAAATATAACAATTAGAGACCAATAGTCAATAATCAAATTTTGAACGAAAAGCTCTGTTATGAACATAGTTTTAACATTTAATGAAACAAATGAATATAATTCATATAAATGTTTTGCGTAGTCTAGTTGTGGAATAGCTACATGTTAAAACGTCCGTTGGTGATGTAATCAAAGTATACACATTTGACTTAACTAAGCGCTGATTTTGTTGTGATAATATATGACAATCCCGGTTTGTCTAATTGTCTCGATCTAGTGAGCTTCCACTGATTATCCTCTACCTGGGTGCAAATGTTTTGCTTTTGGTAGCAATTGCAGACTTCTCCATTTTAGCTACATTTATATTCACCGTTAAGCGACTAGTTTCTTTTTTTACATGTGCTTTTACATGTTGTACACGTCTTAACGTCTAAAATTATTGCATGCGTATACATAGTGTGAAACAAAAAAAAAACAGTTGTGACTGTAAGAGAAATATTATAGCTGGTACCTTTTCTGTCATACCTTTCCACAGAATAGCGAAAATAAATATTGGCCCAAGCGGAGTTCCGAGGTAGCCCTGTACGGCTTGTATATAGTTGAATAATTGCCCGCTCCCAGATGAACGAACCAGTGGTATCCACAATATGCTTAATACTGACAGCAGTAGAATAAACACCCTGAAAGGGGATATTAACAGTTAGCGATAAAAGTATACACGAACATTTGATATCAGACAATCATACACTTAATATTGAAAGCAATAAAAGAAACCATCAGACAAGGGGAGTGGTGGGGGGGGGGGGGGGGGGGGGGGGGATTTATATCAGATTCTCGGACGCACGTAATCTCACACACTCCTTTGTCAGTCCCATTAAACGGGACAGTGTACATAAATGAAATCCTGATATGATAACATTTAATTAACAAACTAGACAATGTAAATAGATGATAACAATATCACACATAGACGAGATATATATATAAAAGCAAATAAAAGCAAACAAGGATGTTTGCAAACCTACTAAGTGATTAAACCGTTAACATGTGCTAACAGTACAAAGTAAGGTCACTATTATAATTGAATCTGGATATCTAAGAAATAAGAAATAAAAGGACCTTCCAACAATAAGCAGTTCCCGTTCTGTTGCAGATTTCCGGATTTTAGGCCATAGATCCATGGTGAATAACGTACTGGCTGAGTTGAATATAGACGTTAATGAGCTCATGATGGCCGACAGCATTACCGCCATTAACAGCCCTCGCAAACCTGTCATATAAAATATATTTAAAAAATTCAGCGCATTTTAATTGAAAGAGGTAAAATAAGTAAAAGGGATTTAAAAATATATTTTTATGTTTTCAAAGAAATTGGCACAGTTGTTAAAATGGATAGGTTTAAGTGGGAGTAACTCTAACACCAGTTTGGGATATGCAGTATTAGAATGATCAGATTTACTTACCAGGTGGGAGTAACTCCAACACCAGTTTGGGATATGCAGTATTAGAATGATCAGATTTACTTACCAGGTGGGAGTAACTCCAACACCAGTTTGGGATATGCAGTATTAGAATGACCAGATTTACTTACCAGGTGGGAGTAACTCCAACACCAGTTTGGGATATGCAATGTTAGAACAACCGACGGGGTTGTCACAGTACCTCATACACTCATCTGGGTCCACACACGCAACCTCATCTATAAAAAAAAAAGTGTAAGAATTTTAAACATTTGAAAACGAGTCATGGAAATACTAATTAAGGTAGTTATCAATAGAGCTAAGACTTGCATGTTGATGAAAATGGTAATAGAATAGTATATATATTAAATTTATTCACTTTGAAATACTTACAATTTACAAAAGGGGCATATTGTTGTGGCGATTGTTTCTGACAAAGAATGTCGTTTCTTTTTCTTTTCAAACACAATTTAAATAGTACCTAAATAATGTACATATCAGGAGAAACATGCATGTTAAATGGTACCGTAAAAATACCGTACGTGTATAAATCGGTTGAAAAAAACATAAGTTGCGTAAGTAGTTTTAGATTGAACAAATCTGCTCTATTAAAATAATGGGAAAATACTTTTTTAGATTTGTTATCCAAAAATTAATATAGGAAAACTTGATTGCAACGTTAAGTGGTTGACCCATGTATAGCTCACCACTATGCTTTCCACTTTGATTATGAGATGATCTGACAGATTGCAGACCATATGAGGACGTCTAACTTAACCCTGAAAAGGGTAGTAACGTTATTGTTTTGTCTTTAAGCTTGTCGTGGCGTGCTGATAACGGATTATTCTATTGTTTCCCCTCTGGCTTCTGCCAAGTCTCCCAAATTGTTGAGTACTTCATTGTTAACTTTATGTGCTTTTCATATTCATCCAAAAGCACGCATTGATAAAAATGATGATAAATCGAAGCGATGAACGCGACACCACAAACATAAACATAAAGGGGAATCGTCTTTGAACGGTCAGTGGCAAAAAGGTCGTTGGGGATTTAAACCAGGTTCTAGGAGACACCAATCCTTACTCTTACCCTATTGTCATCTCAAGTAAACAGGACAGTATAAATAAGGACATCCCCACCAGGCTTTATCCTCATACACACTAGGCAACATTAATAAGGTAGCCACAATTACGATCATGTATATAAGATGTATATATGAAAATAAAAACAAAAAGCCTGCCACAATGTAGTACTCGGAGACTTTGCAGAAGCCAAAGCAAAAAAATATTAAAAACTGTTTAGGGCAAGACAAAACAAGATTGATGACATACTTTACACGTTATCTTCCATTTCAAGACTCAGGAATTGATTTAAGCCAGTATACCCAGTATGCCGTATTGCCTACTGGCTGTTCCAAGTCGGTAACCTTGTCTTCACCACTCGTTACGATATGTATAGAGATTTTAATTATCTGTTGAACTTGCTGATTTGATTTAGTTCGTAGTAAAGTGCGGTGCCATTGCGTTTGGATGCTGTGGTTTATGTAAGACCATTTTTCTCAATTTGTCCTGTAAATATTGTCGAGATTGTTCCTGAACATGCTGACACATCTTTAACATTTCATCTAGCACTACTGGCATGCTTGCTTAACCAGTTTATAGAATGTAATGCATCGCCCAAAATGATTAGTCTAAAGGCAGCGTATTTGTGTTAAAATTAAATATACCAAAAGTACATCTTTCTATAACTTCGTTTACAACATCTTCAAGAGCATTAACTTTACTGACAATTATACCTGGATATAACGCCCTGCTGATCATACCGGGCATTACCATTATAAACATAGGCAGTAGTTTCAGGTAGCCTGCCATAAGAGACGCTGCCTTGGCATGTTGTAACGTTTTGGCAGCTAGAGATCTCTGAACAATTACCTAAAACACAACATATAACAGGCCTTAAACACAGCATATAAGAAACATAAAAAAGCATATAACATACATAAAACACAGCATATAACATACGTGTTATAGTATAGAAAAGGAAATTCGAAGGTGGGATCTTGAGAGAAGAGACGTTACAAAATTAATGTTATTGAATCTGTATGTGGTAACATTGTTTTACGTCTATTTGCAAGAATTTGGGTGGCGCTTTATTTTATAAAACGTACACGTGTGTAATAAATAAATGCGGAAAAACTCTTATTTAGGTTGAACGAAAAGTATCGTCAAGCAAAGATCATACAGAAATGTGCTACGCAATAATAGTTCATGTGTGTATATACATAATATGTAACCTTATTAAGGATTAAAATGTTTTAGAGTTTTGTAAAGTCGTACGTCACAAAATTATCAGTATTAATGAATTGCATTGAATATTAAAGTCGCACCAACGGCTAAGGTCAAATGATGACTTTCCAGCTTCCATTGGTGCAGTAAGTCCCCGATGCCCCTCCGGGCAATTTTCGTACACGGGTGGGCACCTGGGTAGAACCACCGACTTTCCAAAAGTCAGCTGGATAGCTTCCTCAATTAAAGATTCTTGATATGATGAAGGTTTTGAAATTATTCCAACTCATTTACCAGTGTAACATTTCTGACTAATTTCATAGTCTATTTGTGGGAAGTAAGTTATCGTTTACACTACCATCCTCTTCTAAATTCAAAGTAATTACGCTTTGATTCCGTTCCAATCGCTTTATATGTAAATTATTAAACCAACCATTAAAGCGATATATATTAAAAGTTTTTTCAATTTTTACACACAGAGGTTATCAACAATGAATTTGCCATAATAGAGCATGAGCATTTCTGGACAAGCGTTTTTAAATAGAGCACCATTGAGTGCAAGTAATGAGAGAAGATGACACATACCTGGTCGCAGCAGAAGTACCACATGCAACCAAAAAGTATATGCAAAACCAATCCAGGCCAAGGGTTATCTGACGTCAGTGGATCACGTAATATACTAAACGAATCACTTCTCGGCACCCCGCACGTACTATTGACGTCACGTACTGAGGGCGTTGCATTCATATACATCTCCTGTAAATTCTGATAGCCACCAACTTTGGAGAATCCTTAATTTTTATGCACGAATAAAAATAAATTAGTTTAAAATAGATATCAGCTGATTTAATATCTGTAATAAATTTAGTAACATATACAAGATCCTATACTAGAACATGATATCATAGTAAAACACCACAAAAGGAGCAAAGCAAAAGAGCACGTGCATTAGTAATCCGAGCAGTATCTAGCATACAAAGCCTGTTTTACCTAAAGGTCTATTTATTTCACGTCAGATGGAAGATTCGGCCACAGACACAAATACATGAGAGATATATGGATAAACAAATGGCATAATGATTTGATACTATCTGGCGCTTAATTATGGGATTGATCATACCGTTAGCTTATGAATCTTCGTGAATGCAGCAAAGGCATGATCAAATTATCAAAATCGTTTAAAGGATTTGAACACTCAGAGAAGGCTCAGTTAAGTGTATAAAGCTTTCAGTATTACAGTATTATTTAGAGATGTTGCAAAAGGTAACGCATTAGAAGCGGTCTATTTATCTAATTTAGAACGCTTATATACCGCTAGAACGTGTTTAAATAATGTGCAAGTATAATTACCTATTCCAGTCAATATCAGGGCTCCTATCAACATGATGCCAGTTTGAAATGTGTCCGTGTAAATAACTGCTGCAAGACCACCTAAAACAGTGAGCGTATGCATATATATAGCAGTTGCAAGGGCACCTAAAAACAGTGACCTTATGTATACAGAAGTTGCAAGAGCACCTCAAACAGTGAGCGTATATTTGTAATAGTTGCAAGACCACCTAAAACAGTGAGCGTATAAGTATAAAAGTAGCAAGACCACCTTAAACAGTGAGAGCATGACTATAACAGTTGCAACAGCAATTAAAACAATGAGCGTTTAAATAGTTGCAAGACCACCTAAAATAGTGAGCGCATAAATATAACAGTTGCCAGTCCATAAAAAAACAGTGAACGCATGAATATAAATGTTGCAAGACCAACCGAAACAGTGAGTGCATAGATATAACAGTTGCACCTAAAACATTGAGCGCAATAATATAACATCTGCAAGCCCACATAAAACCGTGAACGCATGAATATAACAGTAGCAAGACAACCTAAAATCGATAGAACAGTGCAAGATCACCCAAAACAGTAAACGCGTGAAAATAACAGTTCCAAAAGCATCTGAAACATTGAGAAGTATAGGTGCATGCTTCTAATTACCAGCGTTTATATATTGATGTGCAGAGCTCAACTGACGAAAAGCGAACTTAAACATATCAATATACTTCCGAGTATATATTGTAAACTTATAATATTGATGGCATGGAACGATTAACGCTTTGTACATATTCAAGTACGTTTAAAATAGTTTTTAAAACCAATGCAGATGTTGTTGACATGCTGGGCAACCATTTTATGAAATCAATGATATCAGTTAGAGATGATTTCCAACCTGTCCGGTCATTAAATTAGTCAAAACGGAAATCATAGCGTTTGGCGATTTGTAAATAGTTAAACCACTACATATGCAGTGCGTCGCAAATCCTCTTTCGATAAATTTCTTAAAAGTTTTTATTTTACTTTATCAATGAAAATGATCATAACTAAGATTTTTCGCTTACGAAGTTTGCATATCACATCACCATAGTCAGGTTGTGACATCCTTTGTCGCAGAAGGGTCTTTAGATTTATTGTATATGTATATATTATAATTAGATGAAATATAGATATAAAAATCGAACAGGAAAAGCAGCATTCAAGGACGACAGTCAACCACAAACACACACAGAAACAAAGAACAAATTTAAAGATAAATAAAAGGCCAAAAAATACATCACAAACACAAAAGTCGACAGTGTAAATAAAGAAATCCCCGTCATGAACTATTCTCTAACAAACAAGGCAGCATTAATAGGCAATATAAGTAAAAAAACAAAGATGCTCGTGTATATATAAATACAAAAACAATAGCCTAGAAAGCCACAAAGAAGGTGCTCATTGACTTGGCAGAAACCAGAGCAACACGATAATAAACCATTGAGGGCACGAAAAGACAAGACTGCAAACAAACATCAAACGTCACCGTCCTTTTGGGCTAATGAAAGTTAATGAAAGCGACAATACAATTTGGCTAAGGTCTTCCGAAGTTTGTTGCAACAGTAGCCTTGTTGAAGGAGTTTAAATTTAGGCTACAATCTCAAAGCAAACACAGATAAGTTGAAAAACATATATCCAATAAGATGTTGATCGAGGAACATTTCCGCCTCAATGTGTATAATTCAAGATGCCTAAATTCAAATCATCTCTCTTATCGTGAACGTTTTTAATTATTCTCTAGAATTGGAATGATTCAAAACAGCATTCAGATGTGCGTGATGTTTTGCTTCAAAGGCATCTGCTTGAGTATCTGGTTGAAATCTTGTTCGTAATAGTATAAAATAAAATCTGGTAGTTTCGTTTATATTACCTAATATTGTAAAGATTCCAGTGACGGCCAGTAGAACTGCTACAGAGAGGTACATGTTCCAGCCAAGGGATAGTTGTATGAATAACGCACCCGCAAATATACTCACCTGTAAAAAAAAAGAGTAGTAAACACGTATTCTGAAAATAAAAAATAAAATATTAAATGGCTTTCTAGGCTTTTGTAATATTCATATATACATGATCATCTGTGTGTTCGACTTTTATATCTACTTTTATAACATGTACTAGTATGTGCATATACAGACATCAGGATGCGTTTGACATTGCACACATGTTGTACTGTACAAGTGTGTTGTAATCCCGTTACAACATAGCTAGGCCATGTTGTAGCTGGAATAAAACATTACTTGAACTCTTGAGTGCTACAATGGACCCAATTTGGTGTTTATAACAAAATACCTTTGTAACGCTGGTGAACCGTAATACATAGAGAAGATAATATAACATCATTTTCAAAATAGTATTGCTGGCTCTTCCCTAGGCGGGGTCGCGTTTGCTATAACTTTCGCAGCTCATCATTGTACGAGGATGTAGGCAAACGTTAATTTATCGAAAAAAACTTCAAGGTCCGGTCCGATCGCCTTTGTTAGATACCTTTACTTCAAATGCTTGCAACATGCATGTACATACGACATGATGCGTGTGAGGTAACGCAAGTGCTTTACGTTTCCACAACATTATAGTTCTGGCATTTCTAGAGATTGTGTAGTAGTATCAATAGGGTCTTGTTTTATTCGTTTATAAACAAAACGTGCTATTCGGGGCTTTTCCGTTCAAAGATACCCAGGACCCCAGGAAGGCAATTTAATAAACATATATAGGTGAACCCTATTTTCCGAGATTTGGTTCTTTAAACTCAATGTTGCGTCTTTGGGTGAGTGTTCAGTTTCAAAAATGCCTTCCTAGGGTCTCATGTATGTTTTAATGGAATAGCTCTTGGGGATATTTTGCAGTTGATATACAAAACATGGATCTCTACTAAGGTCGAACAGGAAATTCAGCATTCACAGAACACAATGAACAAAAAAAACACGTACTCAAAACAAACTACAACGAAAAATATCAACAAAGTATGCGACACCACAAACACAAAAGGATTGACAATAGGGGTACCGACTTGGAACGGTCAGTTGTCACCATCCCTTTCAGGACTTAGACACTATCAATGGGTCTACACTCTGTCGGGTCATCACACAATCAAAGAGCAAGCAAAGTGGCAAACTGTATACGGGTGAACCGCTAAACAGAAATGCGTTATAAAATTAAAGGGTCGTGACCTCTTAACTGTATAACATGTTGGGATTTGTCGATTATCGACATAAATCCTTTTATTTAAGGGGGTTGATAATATACGTGAGTTCGTGACTCCCTGCAATACAGATTGTGGCCATCCAGTTTTTTGTTAATTTTACGACAGAGTAATTTGCTTTACCGTATACCCCGTATTTTTCGATGGGACGAGTGAACATATGGTTGTATCTAAATACGGGAGACTAAACACAAAATTATAAGAATGTATTTCGGTCTTTTATAAAAAATACTCACCCGCCCATACCCCCACTTTAATGACTATGCTTTTTGCTCGATTTTGTTTTGTTTTTATATATATTTCAGGTACATTATTCTAAACATGGTGGTGTTGGGCTTATGCGGACGGGTACAGGTCCTTAAGAATTGCGTTCCTATCGTCCTGGCTTCAACGCTGGTTAATCAGCAGTGTTGGCAGTATGTCGCGGTCACAGCAGTATTTAGTAATGATTTTACGAGAACATTTGAAGGAAAGCAACTGACTTTTAAATATCTGGCTTTGTGAACATCTGAACCCAGGGTTCACTGAGTACAGTTTTCATTCACTTCAAAACTTGGTCTGAGCTATGACAATTTCTCAAAACTATTTATAAGTATCGTGACTGCACATTTGATATGCACATTATGTTTCTTGTTATATTATGCTGAAGCCATGGCCAGTTTATTCCAATAAATATAAACTATTTTTATTATTGTGTTTTCTTTCACAGCCCATCTTTAATAATTAATAAAGATTGTACGAAAGTGATCATGACCAAGGATCTTACGAAGTTTGTAAAGCTCGTCACCATAGAAAGAAAACAGGTTACTTTATTATTTTAAAGGTAGTTGACGTTTACGATAGATAATATAATTGTTCAGGTTTTTCGAAGTTTAGGGTAACTGTAGTAACATTTAGTTAGTACAAATGCTACAAAAGTTAAAGTCCTCAACTTGACTACAAACTCTAGAACAAAACAAATAATATGTTGAGAAACATATCCCCTATTATAAGTTGCTCGGGGAACATCTCCATTTAAATGGGGATAATGAACAATATCAAAATTACACAGTTAATTCTCATTGGTTGTCAACAATTTGTCTATAAACAGTAGATCTAGTTGCATACCTGACAAAAGCATTATCTAATAAGAAAAAACAAAAACCTTATTTATTGGGATGGGGAAATACCGATATTTAACAAAATGGAGGGACAACTTCTTTAAATGTTGACACCCCTCCCCACCAACCCCCACCCATCCACGAAGTTATATCATAGATACGTATGATAGCATTTGGAAAACATTATGTTTTAGTGTTTTAGTGATGCAGTGCCAATTGTTTCCTTAGTCATTTGATTGGGTTGGTAATTCAACATACTATGTCTCTAACATTGTTAAGAATGTTGTTTCCGAGCATCGCTAGATCCTAAGACAAATTAATGTGCATTAACCACATGAATCCATATCTACCATAATATGAACATTCGATGTCTAACAATAGTCATGCTAAATAAAGTAATAACAATGGTAAAGAATAATAGCACTATCTATAACATGAAATTATTTATAGTCATCGTCTATGAATCAAACTCACTGCCAGTTTTGTGACGATGTACAGAATCACAGCAAGCACACTCAAGTACAACCTTATTCGTGCACCCCCAAATCTCTTTTCCATATACTCGGGCATCGTATAGACCTGCAACAGAAAGAAAATCGATTTAAAAATATAATAGTGTTTAAAATTAAGACCAATTCGCATTCTATTTCAAATTATAAATAAATAAATACTGAAAAGGCGAACCTGTATTAACACCTTTGGAATAGCGCGGGGTTGAATCTTGAGAAAAGTTCGAAATTATTTACAACCAAAAAGCGAACCTGTATTCATACTCATCGAATATCTTGCGCGATCAATTTGCAATTTGTCAAATTACAAACACACGCACACTAGTATCGAATATCAAGGGTATATTAATTAAGATCCTGTATTCATACTCGTGGAATACCATGAATGTGATTTATAAGATTAATTCGCAATTATTTGTCAAATTACAAATACAATCAATCATACTGTAAAAAGCAATAGTGCATATTTAAACTCTACGAAAATGACGGGTACAATTAGCGGAAACATCAATTTCAAAATTCAGTGTATGGCATCTTTATTGCAAATCATTACCTTCCGTAATATGTGTTAAATTGTAAAATGATATCTGTTGTTTCGGCCTCCAGAAGTAGGATGAAGAAGAAGAAAATAATAACGATGTTATAAGATATTTATTTTTTACTGTTTCGGCTTGAGAAGTCTTATGACTTGAGATGTTGAGGAAGTATTTAAATAACGATGTAGCACTGTAAATGTGTACTGACCCCAGCGGATATATACACCGGCAGGAACACCCAGGCCAGCAAGATCAGTAAAGGAGGAGCCTGTAAAACAAACATTGGTGCTATCATTTGCATTAGTTTATACGCGAGATAAGTTTAATATTTCGCCCGTTGTTTTTGACAGTGGGTGAAGGTAGAAAAGGGTTTCAAAAAATGCTCATATTAATTCTATTGATTAAATTATAGCAGATATCAATGATTTGAAAACATTAAATACATACATACAACATTCAACATCATACAACACCGTTCTCATCGTATGTAAATCATACCTTTTATACATATATTATGTTGTAAAAATATGTGCATGTAACACTGTCCATTATTTGGTGACTGCTATGCCTGATAACGCGAAGATGTTAATCATGAGATGTTGAGTTGTAGTATACCACCTTTGCACATCAGAGTTACAAATATCTCTCCAGTTAGTACCATTGTACGATTTTGGTAGGCGAAGATGATGTAGGCAGCAGTGTCCCTAATAACGAATACCTACCAGCCATTCATATAAGATTATAGCCATGCCACTTGCAGCCCCAGTTCCCGCCAAACCAACAAAATGTTCACTTCCGATGTTACTCGCAAACAGAGACGCACCAACCTTTCAAATAAAGACACTAAACAATTTTAAACTATTTAAAATGGAACAAACAGCAATTTTATTAACATAACAATGTGAGAAAATGAAATACAAGAAAACTTAAACATTTTATTGACACACATTAAAGACATGGACAACGTTGACTATACTATTATCAACGGTAAACATTATAAATCATTCTACCAAACTTCATCTTAAGATATTTCTAATTATGTTTTTCTTATAGGCTATATCTTTACAATAACATATACGTGTATCGTTTCCTAATTTCTCCGTATGTGGGCTTTATTGTTAGATATTTCCTTTTGATGGGATGTACTTTTATTTACACTGTCTTGTCAATTGGAGCACTGAAGACAGAATAATAACGAGGTTGTGTACTCTTAAAATTGATTTAAGCTGACCAGTAGGCCTTATTGCCTAATGATCGTTCCAAGTCGGTAAACCTGTCTTCACCACTCTTTCTGTATTTTTAATTGTACAGTTAATTTACTCTTTGTTTGTCGTACAGTGCGGATCTACGGTGCCATTTGCGTTTGGGTGCTGTGATTTCTATAGGACCATTTTTCTCATTTGTTCATTCGAACATTTACGAGTGCCACCTTGTATACTGAGTTCGTGTGCCACCTTATATACTGAGTTCGTGTGCCACCTTATATACTGAGTTCGGTTTTGTACCTAACTGTCCAGTTTTTAATACTGTGAAAATAGTTTCATTTGTTAAAAGCATTTTATTTTTTTCTGCCTCGGTAGCTGTGTCTGGACGCAATTCATTTGATTAATGCTATAATTCGAGCGGCAGTGTGCCTCTTGCACTATAATAACTGGAAGTGATTTTCTGTTTCTACACACTGAGCATGATACAACACATGTTTAGCTACTTACCGGTATCCATGTCATGGATCGTCCAGCGAGAAAATAACTGTGCACGGTTCCTCTGTTTGGGCGGCACAAACTCTGTGAACAGATACACTAATGTATATATAGGTAGAATTATAAAGTAGCCACTAGATGCAGATTCGCTATTTGTGTACTTATCAATTGTATTTAAAAAAATACAAATTAAGAAGGAACAAAGCTGTTCAGTTCAGTTTATGAAGGAGGGAAAAAGCAATTCAGTTCAGTTTACACAGTTGTAGCTCTGATTCCATGCCATACAGTTGTAATAAAGACCAATGATTTGGTGATTAAAAAACAACACTTTGCAATTCATCCAACATGCTAAATGTTTAGGTAGAATAGTTCTAGCCAGAAAGAATTCAAAAAAACACATAACAATAAGGTTTTAGTATACAGTTTATATGAACTATGTAGTGACAACTAGAGTGACTCTATTAAGACATGTTATTTCATTTTCAAAATACACGAACAGCTTCGAATACAATCTAAGTCCTAGTCACTAAGGTTGCGGTGGGATATAGGGGACTTCGCCAGCCATACCGAGGTTGTTTTTAGAAAAGTTGGTATTTCTTCGACTTGAGATGTTACGTCCGGAATAGGAGGTGTGGTATATCCTTAATGATCTACTCTAAAAGATGACACTTGCATATGTTTATAGCAATGCAATACGTAGTATGGCTCCTCTTGTTAACACAATAAATGTAATTGGAAACAAAACAAAAACCAACTGACTCGCTATTTAAAATCGGTACGATAGGTTATTTGCGCTTGATAATTATTACATCCTACGCTTTTTACAAAGATAGAATATGTTGAGCGTGGGAAATGAATTAATACATCACGGAAGTTATTTGAATTAGTAAATGTTTAACCATATTTTTAGTTTGGAAAATGTGTATGCCCCATTTAGATTAAAATAGTTATGAAAATGTAGGCAACGTGTGTACTGGTACTTACCCATATCCCTACCAGTAAAACCAGCACGAAGTAAACGATGACCACCAAAATGTCGCCCCAGTGGACAAGTCCTTCTGTAGCCATTATTCTTACACACTGTTGACATACATAGTATTTTGTTTATCTGTATTCAACTTCTATGCAGATCTAGATTTCTGTAGTTTCTAAATATAGTACTCGTACAGTGGAATATTCTTACTATAACATACGTCTGCTGATAAGGTTCAAACACAGACATACAGGTCATTGCTAATCTACTCATTTATGTATTAAGCTGTTATGTAACAAAATGATAACGACCATGTACGTTTAAGATACTTTGTCTGTGTGTCTACTATATGGTAAATATCAGCCTGGCAAAAGTTTTCAATAAATTAACAATAACGTTTAATTGTACACGGCACATAAAAAAGACCTTAAACAAGATTTGTTTTAAGAACCATTGAAGAGATCTCAACTGTTTTAAGCTCACCTGACCCGAAGGCTCAAGAGAAACTTTGTTATGGTATTATTGCCAAGTTTGTAGAAATGGTCCAAACCTTGCATACTCTGTTTCTCAAGAGCCGTTCGACCGGAAAAAATATATAATTTTAGCTCCAAGGCTATCAAGTTTGTACAAATAACGTCCCCGATAATAATAATGGCCCTGCACCGGGGGTAACATGATGGTTTGTATACATATACGGAAAACTCTATCAAAGAGCTTCTTCGCAGAAAGTTACATTTAGTATAGTATGAATAATGCTATTGCCATGGATAATGTTGATTTAAACATATTTTATTGCCAATAATGTGTTACATACAGAATATTATCCACATATATACAATAGAAATATTATTATGACAAATGGGTCGGGTAAGAAGTTCTACCAACATTAGTTTAAACCCTTCCCAGGATAATGTAGGTCAAGTACATTCAAAGACATGTTTCAGATGTGTCATATTATTTCTTCTTGAATTTGATAAACACCAAAGAGGAAACTCTCACACGTCTCAATCATGATAATGTTTATACGTGCCACTTGCCTGTTCGTTTTTTACCACGAAGAGGATAGGTGTTTCATGTGTTCTTTAAGTGTTTTCCTCGAAGTGAAATAATTCGATTGGACAAAGTCGATTGGCCAATCGTATCCCGACCATTTTTACTTTTAAATTAACAGAATAAATCTTGAGCAGCACATTTGCTGAAAACATTTAGCAGTGTTGCGATCTGTTTATTTAAGTACAACGATATTGCGTTATTTTTCATAATGGTAAGTTTAGTTTTATATTTGTTCAATGTTTAATATAATTATTTGTTTAAATAATGGTAGATATATTGTACGTGGAAAATAACGAAGAGAAGATATCTGTGAAAATGTTTTGACTTTACAAAAACGAAAAAATCACAGAGTTTCGTGACAAAAACATTACTGTTGTTCAAGATCTACCAAATGAAAAAAGAATCGTTAAAACAAAAGATGTTACCATATATTCATTATTGTGTGCTAATTTGTGTTAGTCTGCTTTTATTAAATGTGATATTTTCTATTTTAAGTGACGCATTGTTTCAAGAGTAATATGCGTATAGTGTATGCTTAATATCATGAAATGACGATTTTACAGATTGTTTTTCTTTTACAATTTGTAGTGGCTTAGACAAACATGTAACCTTTTTCAATCGTTAATTTTAGACGCAACAGTACTTTCTGCTTCTTCACATGCTTGTGGGTTGTGTCATTGCTCAATGGCAGGTTGACGACTTCGATCTTTATGCACAAAATAATCCTTGGTATGCTCGGTTTGGTGGTGGCTTTACTTACACTCATCGTGACTCTCCGTGGTCGCTGTATGGGTCTGGATGGGTTGATACTAGCAGGAACTGGGGAGCTACATTAGGCGTCAGCTTCCGATTCAGGAAACGTTCAGTACATGGGGTAAGTAACGATATTACACCATATAGCTGTTACCCTATATAGCTGTTCTGTACAGCTGTTATTTATTTAGCTGTTGCCCTATATAACTGATACCCTATATAGCCCTATATAGCTGTTACCCTGTATAGCTAGCAACGTCATTGCCCTATAAAGCTAACACTGACGATAAAAATAGATATAAAAATCGAACTGGAAAAGCAGCATTCAAGGACGACAGTCAACCACAAACACACACAGAAACAAAGAACACATTTAAAGATGAATAGAAGGCCAAATAAAACATCACAAACACAAAAGGGTTGACAATAGGGCTACCGCCTTGGAACGGTCAGTGGTAAGTTAAATCAAATTAAGATGACAACAAAGTTCAAAGACAGACATTTATCTGCAAAGTTTAAATATATTATTGGTGGAATATAACAAACATGTTATATGCAAAGATAATTTGCATGGAACTATTCAAAATAATTAGTGAAATATTATAATTAATTTTTAAATATGCAAAGTATGGAGACACTAACGCGAGTTTAAAAACAAACAACATTGTCGCGTTTTCCTTAAAACAGGTGAAAAATGTAACTATCACCAGTAAAATATAAATATACGGTCAGGTTAGGCGTTTAAATACCTTTAAAGTGACACACAACATTCTTGGTGTAATTAACAAACAGTACAACCAGCACCACACATTAATCCAGTATTGTTTTGACTTTAAAGGGACACACGGCAATCTTGAAGTATTTGAAATGGGTGTCTCGATTTATATATCCAGTATCATTTTTACTTCAACCCTGGTTACATTTAAATAAATCGTATTCACTATTTCGTCTTATTATACTATAAGTTTTAATGTATTATTGGTGCAATAATTTCAAAAATTCATAATATGCAAAAACAAATGGTTTAATGCAATTCTTATAATTAACATTAGTTAATTAACATTAATGACTGAACAAATGCAATTTATGTAGAAAAACTAACGGGACGCCGTTAGTTTTTAAAAAATCAAGATTGCCATGTGTCCCTTTAAATGCTTTTGTTACAAGGCTTATTATTATTATTATTAGAATACTAGTACTTAAATGATATATAACTTTTTATTATTCTATTCATCCTTCTTTTAATAAGATCGTAATAGATGCCTAATTTAGTTGTCAATACTGATCAACAGGCCTGCCAAATCTCCGGATAATCTCCGGATTTTTCAGGCGCTTTCCAGATCTCCGGATTTAAGTGTAAAATTTCCGGATTTTTCATGATTTAACAGCTATATTTTCACAGTTTATCAGCTATTTCCCGAATTGTCCTGTTACGCTCCCTAGTCAGAGGAGTATTTACAAGTGTCAAATCAACGGGGGTCATCTGTGTAATGCACTGACTGAATATACAGTTAACACCTAAGGGCATAATTAGTTCCTTCAGTGACAATTTGCGCTTTAAAAAAGTAGTGCGAAAATCCAGTCGCACGCTTCAAATTTTCATTTAAAAATGTTCTTCGCACGCTTTAAATCTTAAGTTTTAAAAATCTCAGGATTTTGTGTTTAAAAGTTTTGGCAGGCCTGGATCAATCTACCAAGTGTACTTATTTACAGAACGAAGAACATTTCCACTTACTGATCAGGGCAAACCAGTGTCGATTCGCCGTGTATGACAGAAACGATGACGGCATGGTCACCCGAGATGAACTACACGCCTTGTTTGCTGACGAGATTCTCGCTGAGAAATTATTCATGGCCTTAGATATTACAACAGGTATACAGTTTAAATTACACTGTTATCGGGTACGGAACAAGAGCGCCGCCTAATAGGGGATTATATGCCCGTTTGCTAAGGTTTTAATGCTTAAAGCATTTCCTAGGTGTCAGGCAATATTACCATGTATAACCAAGACCACTGTTTGTATAAACTTTCAAGAGTGTAATGTCAAATATTTCATGAATAAAGCCAAGAAAGAACTGTTCATGATCAGGTAACAACGACCTCCACATTTAACCTATTGAACATAAAATCCATAGGGGTCGTCTTGCAATATGGATAAGATCGTGATCGGGTGACTTTAACCGTTGACTCACTAACCTCAAAAACTAATAGGAGTCATGGTTTTAACACGGGTACTATTTCTGTAAAGTTTCAAGGTTGAAGGTTTAATAGTTAAAATAACAGAGGGTTAAACGTTTCTTAAGAGTTGGTCATTGTCCGGTCAATCGGATCTTGATGAACTACTAACGCAAAAGCAATAGGATTCCTCCTCTAACTAAGGGCAATGTACGTATGAAGTTTAATAAGTTTAGGTGTAATACTTCCGGAGTTTTGGTGACATTGATCTTCGACCTATTAATCCCAAAAGCAGTAGAGATTCTGCTCTCAGCAAGGGCAATCTGTCTATACAGCATTTCATCAGTGTAAATGTTATGCTCATGGAAACTTCCTTGATGGTCCTCTCGCAGAGTTATACAAATCCTCCCGATCCGCCAACAAATATGGCCGCCGTTACTAAATATAGAACGATCTTTAAACGACTTCTGTTCTTGAAACAATGACCCAATTGTTTTGAAACTTTATCAAAATAATCGTCTTATAACCCTTTCTCAGATATTTGTAAGTCGTCTAATAACAGTCAATAAATATGGCCGCCGTTCTCATGAACCTATGGTTCATTTATTGTTTTCTCATAAAAATTCTTTGTTCATGGGTTCAAATTCCACTGGGGCAGAATTGTTGTTTTGTTGTTTTTTTTAACTTTTTCTTATTTATTTTACTCAAACTGTCATGGCCTTTTTAGCCAGTAGAGTGATACAGGCCCTCATGGGCCTCTTGTTTATTTGTTTTTCGAAATGTTCAATTACTAGGTCCATCCACTTGTCTTTAACCTGTGAAGTATCACGTGATTTTACTTTTTGTCAGGAGATGATGCTGTTACTATAGACGAATTCTACTTTATGGCGCCAAAGCTTATTTACGGATGTGAACCGGAACCGGAAGTCATTGCAAGTGTGGAAGAGATTCCAAATATCTCTGAAGAGCCAAGAATTCCAGAAGAGAAGACGACTGCTCAGACAGATACCGAGAGTCAAAACATCAAACCAACAATTCTGGAAAAATAATTGTATATGCATATGTTTATACAGGAATTAATTCACTGGTATATGAAAATGCTAAATGAACAATATTGCAGTGACAATACCTACTGTGCACATGCATTCGCACTATCATATGAGAACTGAAGATGACATTATTGATACGAAATATTTCATTTATTACGCATACACATAAGATTATAAAATAATAAAGATAGTCATAAAGAGAAATGCGTTCAAATTTTGGCTTTTTGTCTACTTACTAGACTATTAATCTGCAGAAGAGAGTCATACTAAAACACTTATCTAGAAAATACGTCCACGGATCTTAGCACTGTCAGTCACATAAAATAAAACGTCAATGTAAAGCTAACGAAGTACAAAAAATAGGTCAAGATCATACATATTTACCTACTATTGTTAGGAACATACTGCTCTAAAATAAATGTAAACATGAGATTGAAGCCTTAAGGCTTCAGCTATCTGTGAAATGGATTTATCGAAAACCTTGAATGTAAATCCTTTTCGTACGGACGTACGACCATACTTCCGACTGGATGGATAGTCAATGATAGCACTATATGTCCGCTCCACTGTCTTGACAAAACATAACATTGCTTCTACCAGTATGAAATAACTTCCACAAGATAACAATTGAACTGAGTGTTGTTTAATGGCGCATCAAACCCATTATATTTATTTAGAGCCGCCCCCAGAGAGACGGAAAAGATACATAGGAATCCGGGAGCCTGTCTTTCCCTTAATGACGAATCTATTTCTGTTGTTATAGATTTCTATGGTTCTTTTACGTGCTTGGAGTATATATATACATGGGACCGCTCGGTTTAGTTTCCCATCCTTCGGACGCTCCTATGTGCGAGAATCGTAGCTCTGATGGTGTGTGTAAATATCAACAGAGCTACGATGCGATGTTTTATAGAGTAGGTAGATATCCGGATCAGAGATTTCTGTAGACATCACGCAATGTCTGCATATACAACCGCCATATCTCATATGGAACACACCTTATATACCACACATGCATGCATAAAACTCACCAAATTGAAGACTAATACGCCGATCGAGTATGTTTTTGTTACCCACTCCAATTTTGGTATATACATTAACCAAACCGCCATACACGATAACCGGAAAAAGCCACGTGTGTGCGTTGGGCGGTGTTAAGTTTCCAAATACGGATTCAGATCACACGAAAGCGGAGAATGTAAATACCAAACATGTCTGAACACTATTTAGTGGGTAGCAAAAAGAACATACTCAATCGGCGTGATATATTCTTCTCTTTGGTGAATTGTATGCATGCATGTGTGGTATATAAGGAGTGTGCCATATATTAAATACGGCGGCTGTACATGAAAGGTACTATAGCTCTATATAAGGCTAGTGGGCGTGTACCTTAACCAAATAGGAGCGGTTTAACGCTGTGTTTACTACCAACTTCTAACTGTGAACCTGAATATGAATCAATCAATCATATAGTGCATTGTTGTCTCGTCGTTTTAAACTGGATTTAATGGGCGTAGTTAGTTCATTGGCGTCTTCTACAAAGCAAGCCCCTTTTCGACTTTTGGTTTCAACATGAAAGCCCTTTTCTCCGCCGGACTGTTCGTTATATATATGTGCTTTACATATTGTATGTCATTAGATGACCTTGCAATCCAAGTACTATAAAAAAAGATGTAACAAGAAATGTCACTGTAAGTGACAAATGCCCCCGAAGTTACCTTTGACCTCTAAGTGTGACCTTGACCTTGGAGCCACGGACCTGGATTTTGTGCGCGACACGTTGTCTGGTTGTGGTAAGCACTTGTGACAAGTTATTTGAAAATCAGTCCAGGCATGCAAATTGACCGGGAACGATTTGACCTTTGACCTCTAAGTGTGACCTTCGTTTTGGAGCCATGGACCTGGAATTTGTGCACGACACGTCATTTTGTTGTGGTGAGCACTTGTGCCATATTATTTCAAAATCCGTCCAGGAATGGCAGAGTTATTGACCGGACACGATTTGACTTTTGACCTCTAAGTGTGACCTCGACCTTGGAGCCACTGACCTAGATTTTGTGCGTAACACCTCGTCTTGTTGTGGTGAGCACTTGTGCCAAATTATTTGCAAATCCGTCCAGGAATGCCAGAGTTATTGACCGGACACGATTTGACCTTTGACCTTTAAGTGTGACCTCGACCTTCGAGCCTAGGACCTGGATTGTGTGCGCGACACGTCGTCTTGTTGTGGTGAGCCCTTGTGCCAAGTTATTTGTAAATCCGTCCAAAAATGCCAGAGTTATTGACCGGACGCGATTTGACATTTGACCTCTAAGTGTCACCTTGACCTTAGAGCCACGGACCTGGATTGTGTGCGCGACATGTCGTCATGTTGTGGTGAGCACTTGTGCCAAGTTATTTGAAAATCCGTCCATGAAAGCGGGAGTTATTGACAGGACACGATTTGACATTTGACCTCTAAGTGTGACCTTGACCTTAGAGCCACGGGCCTGGGTTTTGTGCGCGACACGACGTGTTTTTGTTGTGAGTACTTTTGCCAAGTTATTTGAAAATATGTCCATGAATGTCAGAGTTATTAACCGGACACGAAAGCACTTTATTTTGATCTTTGATCTCTGTGTGACCTTGACCTTGGAGCCACGAACTTTGATTTTGTGCGCGACACGTCGTCTTATTGTTGTGAGCAATTGTGCCAAGTTATTTGAAAATCGGTCCATTATTGTCAGAGTTATTAACCGGACACGATTGTATGGACGAACGAACGAACGAACAAACGAACCTTCGACTGACTGACTGACTGACGGACGGACGGACGGACGGACGGACAGTGCGACTACTATATGCCACCATTCGGGGGCATAAATGTCGAATAGAAAAAGTAGATTCAAGGACGACAGTCAACCACAAACACACAAAGAAACAAAGAACAACTATATATAAAGATGAATAAAAAGCAAGATAAGACATCACAAACACGAAAGGGTTGACAATAGGGCTACCGCCTTGGAACGGTCAGTCACAAAAGTGGCCGCTGTGGGGTTAAACCAGGTTCTAGGGTGCATCAAACCTCACTCTTTCTCTATTGTTATCCCGTTAAAATGGGACAGTGTAAATAAAAATATCCCCGCCAGGTTATAATACCTAACACACAAGGCAGCATTAATAGGCAATCTAAGTAAAACACATAAATGAACATTTATATATAATATAAAAACAGAAGCTTAGAAAGTCACAATTTAAGTACTCAGTGACTTTGCAGAAGCCAGGGCAACAGGAAAACAAACCGTTAAGGGTACGACAAGACAATTTAAGATTAAAGACAAGATCAAACGCTACCTTCCTGTAAGGATTTCGGTAGACGTCATCACAGTCCACAAGCTGTCCGTTCATCGCACAATCAAAGAGGAGAGCATAGTGGCGAAACCACTAAACATGCAGTGCGTTGCAAAATAGTAGTGTCATAAACTCTTTTGATAAACGTTTTACCAAGTTTAATAAATAAAGATTGTATGAAAGTGATTATGACCAAGGATCTTACGAAGTTTGTAAATCACATCACCATGAAAGTCAGGTTGTGATAGTCCTTGTTGCAGAAGAGTTCTTAAATTACTTTTATATTTTAAAAGTAGATCAGGGTTACGATAATACATTTTGCAAAGGTTTTTCGACATTTTAGTCATATAAATATTACGAAAATTAAAAAACTTCATCAAGACTACAAGCTCTAGAGAAACGAATAAGTTGAGAAGTATAGATCCCAATAAGAAGTAGCTCGGGGAACATCCCCATCTAAATTGGGATAATTAACACTATTAAAATTAAAATCATCTCTCTTGTCATAGATTTTACTAATTATTTCGCCATTTTCAATAGATGAGATGTAAATCAAGAAAAGAAGCGACAAAATCAAAAACTGTTAGCTAAATTTGTTGAGTTGAGGTTCCTTCATGTCCTTAGGATAAATATTATTAACTCTATCTTGAATTCTTTTTAACAAATACTAATTTTGACTTTGTGTCAAGGATTAGCATAAAAGCTTTTATCTCATGAATCTAAGCTGGTTTTTACTTTTAAACACTACATACTATGATGATGTGGTAACCAGTTGTATTTTTCAAGTCATGCTATTCCTGAGTATGAATAAAACGTTTTAATTATCATCAAAAGTCCAAATTCTGTATCTGTGTCGTCTCAAAAGTTGTGTGCTTAATTAGTATGGATATATAATAATAATGCATATATAATCAATACTGTACTGCCACCAAACGTCCAGATAATCCTCTGTATCAATTCACTGTTCTGTGGAAAGGTATGACAGTAAAGGTACCATCTATATACACGATTTAATGTTTTAAACGTGTGTGAAAAACATTACAAAAACATCTGCATTAAGACAATCATGAAATCTTTTTCCAAGAGAAACTAAAAGTAGATTTAAAACAATATAAAAATATATAATGGAATAAAAGTAATAACCTCAAAGATAAGGAAAGTGGATAGATGGTAATTATGGACGCTGGATATTTGCGAGAAAGGTAGACAAATTAACACTTAGCCTGCTAAGGGCGACTACAACAACAGCCTTTGCATCCACTGTAAACCCATATCAGCCTGAGAGGCTGATCAGGGTTTACACTGTCTGGCTGCTCATCAGTCATTTAACCAAAACACTCATTTATAACATAAATGGAATGGTCCAAATTCAAAGAAATGACAGTCCATTATACATTCATAACGGGCTAAGGGTTAAAGAAAGAAATCCTACCAGGCTCGAACAAACCGGGCATAAGAAATAGGCAATATAAGTTTAACACAAAGAGAATCATAAATCTTTTTATAAAAAAACAAGCCAAGAAAGTCCAAAAGCATGGCAAAAACTCAGTACGTAGGAAGCTTAACATCGGGTTGTGTGTTCATAATAATGAGACATTTTAATCAGTAGTTTTATTATTTACTGGTCCTTTTGGATCAGCAAACCCACTGTTTGTGGTTTTAAAGTAGAATACAACCGTTCCCGATTGAGCATGGAAATACATCGCTTGTGTCAATGGATATTTGACACATCAGACATGTAAACAACCGATGACGCCGTCCAATAAACGGGAAGTACTCAGCGAATTGAAACTAGTTGACATCTCCCACTCGTCCCGCTTACAAGTATCACGTGACCAAAATCAATATCATAACAAAACACTGAGAACATGTACAGATGCAACGCGGAAATGCGCGGACAATAAAGCGAGATAAATTTCCACTCTGTTGCTAGGTGCGTTGCTATCCGCGCGTGTACTGTGTATTGAATAGTGAGTAAACAGTTAGAAGCTACGGTCGGAATCTACAGTTTTCTTTGAAATTCAGAAATTCAGACTATTTTCAGACATGTACACTAATTACGTTAAATAATACGGGCTATTACTCCAATAATAGCCAGAGTTATTGGGAGGCAGCACCCACGGTTTTGTTAGCTTGCTCTGCAATTGTAATATTCGTTTGCGCAATCTATTTTCTGCCTTCCCCGGCCAGAACTTAATGACAGCGGTATGTAATTTGTTCATGTTATGTAAAATAATGATTTTTCTCTCCCTTTCCTTTGGGTCAATTTTCTTATTTGTTTGCAATAGCATAATGAGCTTCTGTTAATAAGTATTCCGCCATAATTTCTATTCCAGATGCTTTCAAATTAATCAAAATGTTGATGATTTGTGTTTCGTCTGGATGCTTTGTCTCGTAACGTCAGCATATACAGCTTATATTGCCGTTAACATGGATTTATATGTACACATAAATCCATGCCGTTAATTAGGATAATTTCTGAATTTAAACTGGCGTGCTCATATTGAGTTAGATAGTTTGTAATGCATGTTAACTTTGTAATGAATTTCGATAACCCTTTCTTTCCTTGCAAGTAAGCGTGTGAAGTACAGAGGTCGCCGGCATGTATAATGTATAATTTGCAGGCGACCCAATTCGACGCATTCCACCAGTGCACACTTGACTCAGCTGTCGTTATTGGACACTTGCCAGAAATGTAAGGTGCTTGTTTCATAAACAACAACAATATTAAAATCTCGCATCAACCTGCAGAGTTGTATAGGTTTTCTCAAATAAATAAATAATTTACATAAATAAATAAATAATCAATAAATAAATAAATACATCAATAAATAAATAAATACATCAATAAATAAATAAATAAATAAATAAATAAATAAAAAATAAATAAAGAAATAAATAAATAATAATATTATTATTATTATATATGTATTATCATTTCTCTTGTTGTTTTATTGTTAGAATAGGCATAATATAAGTATCTAAAGACATATACACTAAAAAAAAAAAATTAAAAAAAATAAATAAAAAATGAGAAAGCAGCAGAAGAAGGAGAAAAAGAAGAAGAAGAAGAAGAAGAAGAAGAAGAAGAAGAAGAAGAAGAAGAAGAAGAAGAAGAAGAAGAAGAAAAGAAGAAGAAGAAGAAGAAGAAGAAGAAGAAGAAGAAGAAAAAGAAGGAAAATATATGCAAATAAAGGTTATCTACATAAAGCTATATGTAGTTTAATAAATACATATTTCGAGATATGGATGCTATTACCTATAACAAATAAATAATAATAAAAAAAAATTAAAAATAAAAAAAAAATAAAAAAAAAAAATAAATAAAAAAAAATTATAATGTATATCAATAAAAAGTAAAATGAATAAATAACCCACAAAAAAAAAACAACAAAAAAACAACAACAAAAAACAAAAAAAACAAAAAAAAACTGAAACTAGAAACAATAATAACACGGATAAATGTCTATATAATAATAATAAATATAATAAGAACGACATAAAAAAAAATAAAAATTAAATAAAAAAATAAAAAAATAAAAAAATAAAAATAAAAAAAAAATAAAAAAAAAAAATAATAATAATAATAAAAAAAAATTAAAAATAATAATAATAAAAAAACAAATAAAAAAAAAACAAATACATTAAATAATAAAAATAGTAAAATATAAATAATAAAAAATGGATACAGCTTTCATAGATATTCAAAACAAGAAACAAAAAAAGAAAAAAGAAAAAAAAAAAAAAAGTAATAATAATACAATAAATAATAACGATATTAATGTTAAATGAAAAATAAATAAACAAGCGATAAACAAATAAATTAAAAATAGATAAATAAAATTATAATAATAATATTAGTAACAATAACAATAGTGAATAATAATACCAGCTTCAATAACAATAGTGTTTGTATTCAGTAATCATAATAATAATAATTATGATTATAATAACAATACTAGCATAACTCACAGGGAGATTTACATTTCATTACATAAAACTATATAAGCTTCGCAACTGGTTAGTGACTTTCGTTTTATTCTGTTTCATGAATCGAACCTGCTAAGCGGTAGTGTCAATCCAAGCGGAAGGTGACTGGCCAGTGGCTGGGACCGGGCTTGCTGTATGGAGAATGTGACGGCGGTTCACAAGCTAAATAGCAGTGTGACGTGCTGCATCTGCCGATATACAGCAGCATTCAATAAAGCAGCTAAGGTAATGGGGTGGAAAGCTAGTGTGCGCATGGGTTTCACAGGGCCCGCATAATTTCTGCAAATCTAATTCTTGACTGTATGGCCCGCATTGTAACCTTGGTTCTCATGTATTGCAAATCGGCACCACTCCCATTCATACGTATGTTCTAGTACGATATTTAATTTGTTTCCTGTCCATATACGATGTCATAGTTCTAAAAGAGGAGTTTAGTACTGGTTCCTTCCCTGGCACACAATACTTATTCAATCAGCGGATCTTCTTATTAAGCCACTACAACAGATGTTAACATGGTAGAGGCGTCTTAATAACTACTTCACGAGTAGCATTTTTCCAATTTAGCCGGTTGCCGTAGTTAGGAAATTGGAATGTGATTAGAGTCTGATACCCCTCATGGAAACACTTGATTATTTTATGGACGCATGCATTTCAATTTGAGGGATAGCCCCTTAACATTCAAATTGATGCCAGTACGTGTAGCGTGTTCTACTAACATGTTTGGCCATCTAGGGTTCCTACTGCGGACAGCAACTCCGTCGGTTCTATTATGGAGTTTCGTTGGTTTTCGGTGCCATATACTCCGTAAAGGTCGCGTTATCGTCATGGACTGTTAACGGATCATTTATGATCGTCGAGGGCTGTGGCTGCTGTTTTTTTTGTTGCAATACTTGTCTTTTCTTTCCGTCATCCTTTAGTCGTAAAGGCATTCCTGTTCGGTCTCGTATCACAACTTTTACGACGGTTCAGGTAGTGGTAGCAGTGTCAGTAGGAGTCCCTGAACCTAGCAACAGAGTAATGATTTTGCGTATTGGTACTGAAGCACTGGTCAAAGTGTTGTCTATTAGGCATCCACGCCTTTCCGTCTTATTCATCTGGGTTAGGCAAGCCAATTTTATCATCCACACGTACTTTTATGGCCAATTTAGACAGCCCTACGAATGCTGTTTATTTTGCCTCCCTGCACGTGATTATTTCATAGTTGGATAACCGTCACTTTAATATAGACAGGCATTCGAACTGTTAGTCATTTTCAGGGTGGCAGACATTTAGGTCAAATTTAGTAATAATCAGGCACCCACGTTTTACTGTCTTATTTATCTCATTTATCAATCACACGTCATTCTCTGGCCGATCCTATTTCACGAAACCCTTTGGGCACAGCTTTGAGACATACGAGCTCTGGGTGCGGTACTATAAACCTTATAACTACACTAATCCCCCTCCCACCTCCACCATACCGAGTCATTTCTTGTTTTAGCACGGCTTCCCATCGCGAAGTCTCAAGATTTCCGATCGAATCTCTATACGTTCAGATGACAGCCTCTTACTTTGTAGGTATGCGTGGTTTTCAATCATTTAGACAGCCTTACTCATGCGGTATTTGGATCCCCTGCATTTTAGCAAATAGTGAGATAACCGTCAAGTAAACACTGGCTTTAAAACCTTTAATACAGCCTTTGAAGGGGTTTGTAAGACGGATCTGAGTGGCAGAATTTCAACTGTCACCTTCTAATTTTAAATACTGACATAGTTTCATCCGTACTGAAGAGTCTTGTCTCTGCTAATCTTGAATATATGTAAGTCAGTTTAGTTATTCGCAGGATTCTCATGAGGTTGTTACCGGAAGCGAAGATGACCTAGTTCAGCATGGTTAGAGGTGAGCGTGTCGCCACTTCGTCCTCGAGAAGGATTTACGGCTCCCAGTAGTCCAGGGGGAACGAACCCGAGGGTTCGACGCATTGGGTGTACAGTCATGTTGACTCAGATATGGTTATATGTGCTTTGGCGATTCGCAAGCACAGTTGGGGGATGACTGCAGTCAGTCCAACACTTTCTATTAATTTGTTGGTTCTTTGTGAGGACTATGACTTCATTTTACAGTTGATTGTGCACAGTCAGACACGTGGTTGCAACGTTGTTGGACTTCGTAATAAGCGAGGTACCAGTTGTTAAGTAGGCATTTTGTTCACGACGTTCAATGACATTATAATTATCAGGAGGTTACGGCGTTTACACGTCCATGTTGGGAAACCAACTACTCACTCCTGCATAAATGGCGTCAGTACCAGATATGTTCTTTCGCAAGTTATATAACGCACATTATTTTGTATTGTGGCAGGGCGCGGCTCACGTATGATTCATACTGTACTGTATGCGCGTTACATAATCGTACAATGATTAATCCAATTTCCTTTGGCTATGTGGGATTCGCTTTTGCCAAAATTATTTTCTTTTGGCGGTGGCATTATCAAAATGTAATTTTGATTGCTGCTATGTGGCATTATCATAATTTCATTTTGATCGCTGCCATATGGCCGTCAGCGAATCCTTCAATTCAGTGAAATCAAAGTTAATGACAATTAACAATTATATAATTAGTAAATTTCAATGTAATACTGACCACTGTTTCCCAGGGTCGGGATTACAGCATGAAATATTAAGCCTTTTGGGGCTTATTGTTGGTGCATCATGCCTAGTTCGGTCGTGCACATTATTGTAATCTTTAGAAAAGAAATAACTTTCAAGTGATTAAATGAAGAAACATTTTACTTTAGAATTAGAGTTTTGAATAAACATTGTATTTAAGCCTGTTGGGGCTTCACTAAGGGTATAAGGCTGTTGTACCATGCCCTCTTTTGTTTAAGCCTATCGGGGCTTCATATTTTGTTTAAGCCTACTGGGGCTTCATTAAGGGTATCAGGCTTATGGGCCATGCCCTCTTTTGTGAATCATGTTAAGGGCTGCCATTATATATGTATGTGTTGCCGGCAGCCCGCTATTTGGAGCCGCGTCCAATATTTGCCAAAACTATTTAATATACGATCAAACCTTTTAATAAAGGATAATATTTTCTTGTGTGTTTGTCAAGTTGGTGCCTTCCGTATAATACGGGCTATTACTCCAATAATAGCCAGAGTTATTGGGAGGCAGCACCCACGGTTTTGTTAGTTTGCTCTGCAATTGTAATATTCGTTTAATTGCGCATGCGCAATCTATTTTCTGCCTTCCCCGGCCAGAACTTAATGACAGCGGTATGTAATTTTGTTCATGTTATGTAAAATAATGATTTTTCCCCCACCCTCCTCACCCTTTCTTTTCATCGTTATGTAGTTCTTTGTCATACTCGTTATTAAGTTGATACATTACTTTTTGACATATTTCATCTGTTTCGTTTTTATTTAGGCCAAAATTGTAAATCCTCCGTTAGGAAAAAGATGCTGCTGTTGTCTGCATATCATTTCAGGCACTTCCTTTGTACAGAAGTAGTGTGGCTTCGAAAGCAGAACGATATACCAGAGGATCCGTAATCGGTGCAGCTCCAGAAGCGGAACGATACTACCGACGACGGTGCTGGTGCGGGTCGGCAGCAGAATGATATACCAGATGATCGACACTCGGTGCGACTCCAGAAGTAAAACGATATACCAGAAGATCGGTGCGGCTCCAGAAGAATAGCCGTCTGCGAAACTTTCAATTTAGTGAAATAACGTTTAATGACAATTAACAATTTTACAATTAGTTCAATGTAAATACTGACCTCTGTTCCCCAGGGTCGGTATTACAGCACGAACTATTAAGCCGTCAGCGAATCCTTCAATTCAGTGAAATCAAAGTTAATGACAATTAACAATTATATAATTAGTAAATTTCAATGTAATACTGACCACTGTTTCCCAGGGTCGGGATTACAGCATGAAATATTAAGCCTTTTGGGGCTTATTGTTGGTGCATCATGCCTAGTTCGGTCGTGCACATTATTGTAATCTTTAGAAAAGAAATAACTTTCAAGTGATTAAATGAAGAAACATTTTACTTTAGAATTAGAGTTTTGAATAAACATTTTATTTAAGCCTGTTGGGGCTTCACTAAGGGTATAAGGCTGTTGTACCATGCCCTCTTTTGTTTAAGCCTATCGGGGCTTCATATTTTGTTTAAGCCTACTGGGGCTTCATTAAGGGTATCAGGCTTATGGGCCATGCCCTCTTTTGTGAATCATGTTAAGGGCTGCCATTATATATGTATGTGTTGCCGGCAGCCCGCTATTTGGAGCCGCGCCCAATATTTGCCAAAACTATTTAATATACGATCAAACCTTTTAATAAAGGATAATATTTTCTTGTGTGTTTGTCAAGTTGGTGCCTTCCTAATAACTTGAATTCTATTTTTCAAAACTAACAAACATGCCCTGTTCCTGAAAGACCATATAATTTCCTCTCAAAATATAGAAAACCCTAAAAATACAATTCATTTACAAAAACCACTCAGCTTTCAAAAAAAGGAAAACATGACATTTATAGACACACGGCAGCATGTACCTGTCCCTTATTTGAGAGATAACACATCCATAATTGAATGACAAACACTCCAAATTGTCATAAAAATGCTATTTCTACATACCTTATCTGGCTTTTTTTTTTCGTAACCTTATGTCGAATGCAGAAATGCAGGAAATGATAAAATAAAGCTAGCATTTACAACATAGTCACCAGTTACTAGTTTCTGTTTACAGCCTCTATACCGGTCACAGTACAAAAAGTTTATTTACTATTATGTCATACTAAGTCAAAAACACCACATTTCTTTTTTATTGTCTAGCCTGTACATGACTTTTAATCTCTTAGATTTCTGTTTTATAAGAAATTCCCCATTGTACATTCATTCGAAACTAAGGAGTCTCCCCTGAATTAAAGGGACACACGGAAATCTAATTGCACAAAACTTGACAAAGCATAATGTAAAACAAAACACAAAGATGGTAAACATAATAAAACATCTAATTTATAAAACCATTCAATTGAGTACTCTCCCTCCTAAATGGGGAAAATTCAACACCTGATACTTGTCACGTAGGCCTTTACGTCATACGGTGATCCGAGTCAACTTGAAAAAAATGCCGCCAAATTCAAAGGGTTTGTAATAGACCCACTGTTTTATACACAATTTTCAACTCTACCTAAAAATGAAAATGGGCATATCCATATATTGTCATGTGAACGGACATTCTCGCTTGCCAGAGTTGTGTAAAACCGTGCGGACAATTTAACTCGGGAGATGTGAAAATGATGATCGGCCACTAAATATAATTCATTTTGCTAATTTGTCGTGAACCATCAAGCATCGTTCACTGCGCTAAATATTGCGTTATTTTCATTGCAAGGCTGCGTGAGACCTTTCATACACAGTCAAAAAACAATGATGTAGACTAAACATATGTGTGTGTAAAGATCGCTTGCTACTGCGGCAACAATGGGTCGACGAATCGGTGACGAGAGTGTAACTACTCATTATATATTCACACTCATGTTTACATTTAGCGAGGAATAGGGCGGAGTTGAACACACGATGACATTGCGTCAGTATGAATGCAATTCCATACTCAATCGTGAACGCCTGTACCGCTTAAGCCGCTGCTAAGGGCCTAAGAAGTGTTGCAAATAACATTACCTCTTATGAACAGACTCAATAAAACCGAGTCTGCTACTTTTATCTCTTGTCTGTGTTTGTTGCTTCCAAGTGATCCATTTACTGGTTACATGTGCGCGCTAGTTTAAGGATAAAGTGTAATAGCTCCTCTCTCAGGGCACATTAAACATTAAATACTGTGTGTTTTAAGCATTCTTTAAAGTTATACTCGGCCTCACAAAAGCACACCACATGCTGTTAATCTTTGTTTTCTCTTAAGTTAAACACGTGTTACACCAATTGTATGTCTTCCTGAATGTTGATAAGGAAATGTTTAATCAAGGAAGCTGTTTACGTATGCTCTGCGTGTTACGTGCTCAATTGCATCTTCCTTATTGCTTTGATAAGTAACAAATTAAAATTGAATTATCATATTAATATAACGCAATGAACATAATAAAATAAATGATATCTATATTACAATGCATCTAATATTTTCAAAAAAGCAAGATAATCTGGTTATTACATCGAAAGTAAATACGTGAACTATAGTTGGTTTGCATGCCTTTTTCTCTCGCTATGTAATGTTGAATGTATTTTATTTTGCACTGTGGGTTTTCTTATAACTTTTGTATAGTTTGCACTGTGTTTTCTTTCTTATAAACTTTATTTAAACAAGGAATAGTTTGCACTGTTTGTTTTTCCTATAATCCTTAATAAAAAATTTAATTTAGTGTACTTCTTTCTAATATAAGTATAAGTTGCTGACATAAAACGGATGACCTTGGTGCATTGTAGACACTTGCAACATTAACAGAAATAGGTGAGATAAAATAGCTCTGGTAAGTGCGTAGAAAATGTTTTTTTAAGAAAAACTTTCCATAAGTGTATTACTCTTTGTAACACTTAGACCTCTTGTGCGGTTTCAGAAAAAAATAATCAAGTTTTTCCTTACATAAGTCAAGTACCTAAAACTATTTTAAGCAATATCTGTCGAAATATGTTCAACAACAAACATGTCGAGTGGTATATTTAAGATGTGCATAATTGGTATTGTTTAATTTGTATTCCGAGAATTTGTTGCGACGAAAGTTATTTATGTTTGTTTCCTTAATGGGTGACTAAATTAATATAAGTTGTACAATAACAATATAACACGTGCTAGTTGTTTACGGAGATGAGGAAATTATTTGCGTTTTATAAATATTTTTCCTCTACGTCAAATAACTCAATTGGACACTTGCATCAAGTTTGTTTTCACACACACACTATATAAATCTATTTAAAGATATTGAACAGATCGCCCACAGAAAACGGGTTGCGTTAACGTGATTATTTAGAGTACAATCTCGTCTTAAGAATGGTAAGTCGATTTTGTATTATTATAACTTAAGCTAATGATTTGTTTCAATTGCATTTACCATGCTGACACCAGTTTGTGCCTACCGCGGTAGATATATATCACGTCTTATTGTATACTTTTATTTTGTTCCGTTTAGTTTGCATTGAGCTAAGTGACATTGATATTGCACTGGAACTTTTTCTCGCGCTTGCTAAGAGCCGCGAAATAGAAATAAGGAACTACTTTCAACGGAATCCTGCCTATAGTGTCAACAAAAACGACGTGTTTTTGTTCAACCTTTTGTGTCAGAAATTGATAAAATAATTGAAATGGTCACTCACCCACTATTTTTAACGTTATCGAATGGCAAACAAACGTTAGAAAATCGCTTGACGTTTTTAATGACGTCATCCGACGTCGACGTCGTTTTCGCGCAAAATAATCATCCACACAAATGAAACTGAATGACATTATAGGAATTCCATCAAAAGCTATAAAAATAACACAATATAATGAAAAGTAATAGTCATACAATTAGCATTGATCGAAAACAATATGAAAGTATACAATAAAAAGGTTATTGAATTTGTATGGCTAAATATTACTTGGAACTCGTTGCTCGCAAGCTCGTCGTCCTTTGCCAAAACAACTCGTTCCAAGTAATATTTGGCCATACAAATTCAATAACCTATAATACATATTGTTTGATTGATTAGATATATATCACGTCATACATATTGTTTGATTGTTTAGATATATATCACGTCAGATTGATTAGATATATATCACTTCATACATATTGTTTGATTGATTAGATATATATCACGTCATACATATTGCAGTTTGTGCCTACCGCGGTAGATATATAGAGAATATTATGTCAGTGACTTTTACTATCAAGTTTATTAGGCGAGGCTTAGAAAACGAAGAATGGCGAGGCTCTGCCGAGCCATTCTTCGTTTTCGTGCCGAGCCTAATAAACTTAATAGTAAAAGGCACTGACATAATATTCTATTTATCATGTAGATTATCCATATTTTCTGTATGAATTACTATTATTACCTATACGCTCATCGAGGACGCCGCCATGTTGTTGTTTTTTGTTTGTTTTATGACGTCAGGCAAAGTTACGTGCATGACGCCAGATAACGTTACGTACAATAAACGCCAAGGGATTCCGCATTGATTTGCTTTATTGGCCAGTGCCTAATTAAAGCAAAAGTTAATAGGTCACCCCTTTATTAGGCAGAAAAGTACATATCTGCATGATAAATATCACGTCATACATATTGCAGTTTGTGCCTACCGCGGTAGATATATATCACGTCATACATATTGCAGTTTGTGCCTACCGCGGTAGATATATATCACGTCATACATATTGTTTGATTGATTAACATTAAATCTTATTATTTACGGTATCATATGAGTGATGTATTTTACACATATTCACACTGTCCACTATGACCGAGAAACGAAAATAAGTTTAATGATTATGTATTTCATTGATTTGCTCAAGGGTCTTCTTGACTTCTTGCAATATTGTTATATGCACATTTGTAAGGTTTATGGAGGATGGCCACGAACCTCCATAGACCTATGACGAGGCAAAGAAAGTTTCTTCTTCTCCTTCTTCTTCTTCTTCTACATTATTTTATTAAGACAATGTACTGAATATATATTTTTATTGGTTGACTATGGTGATGACGCTGATCCATTATTAATTTGGCATTCTAGACTCTGAATTGAAGGCGAAGATATCACGTGGTGTCTATAATGACATGTGTCTCTTATACGTAACAGGGTTTTCACATACACACGATTGCAGGGGCTGAATCAAATATATTTCCTTTTTTTTTAAATTTTAGATGACACTACATTATCTATATCTTGTTATTGTGAGTTGCGTCTTTGTGTGTGGACATAGTGAACCAAAGGATGGACGATTGTACATAAAACGATCGATACATGAGGTAAGTAACACGAACCCTTTATAACAAACAGGAAGTCTGTTAAACATATTATTCTATTTACAGTTTATAACATGTATCTGCACGAGGAGGTTATATGAGTTTTTTGCATATTCTACTAGATTATCGACAGGGGTATATCATTTTCCTCATATGTCCTGAAGGGTGGCTTGCGTTTGCCATATTTATGAAGAGAAATACAGTTTTTTTAAATCTACAAATTAAAATCCATTTCAATTTCGTTTTGCATACATTTCACACACACAATAAAAATAGTATTACAAGTCATTGCAGTCGATATGCAAGGTAAGGGTATTGGTTGATATCGTCTGGCTGTTCATCTCGACCACAATCCGAACTGCCACGTTTCTGAAACAGACATTCGTTATTAGGTACGGACACAGGTCGCATTGACCGAATAAATGAAATACCTAATATACAAACAAATATTAATTTTGGTCGATCTTGGAATTTCAGAATAGTATACAAGATACGTTTAAAGGTTATTTCTTAGCGGGATTTGGTTAAAGAAAACATGTATCCTGCTTTGCTGAACTTAACCGTAATAAAAGATAAATGTAGTCTCTTTTCAAAAGAACACGACATAACAAGTTGCATTTTCTGCAATAATGATACTTGTACCCTAGCTCTAATGGGTTTCTTTTATGATATAATTTTCATAAACCTAAGCCTAAACAGTGTAATAACTGCCGCTATATTTCAGCCGTGCTATAACTGACGGATTTGGCAGTTATACCATGGTGTACCCAATGACCTTTTGCAAACGGCGTTCTTTTGCGAGTTAAATAACAAGAAAAAATGTAACAATGATTTTTATTGAGGTTAAAATCTGCTTTAACATGAAATAATTGTTCGTTTTTTTAAATCAAATGTATATGAAATGATTGCTCGTTATAGACCTATAATCCTCGTAATTCAAGATGTACTAAGCAAAGATTTTCTTTGCAAGTAAAATCCGTTAATTGAAAAAACATACACAAAACCAACATGTTATCAAACTTCTCTGAACCGTGAATTACGAGGATTATCGGTTTATAACGAGCAATCATTTCATATAAATGAGTTTTTAAGAAAACGAACAATTTTGACGACCCCAAATTTGCCTTTTGATGTTCCGAAAGAAATTTATTTATGTCGAATCCAATGTCAAAACAAAATATCGCCTAATGTCATATCTAAAAAATCCATTTCAAGCAAATCTAGGGCTTGTGATAGCTCAATATTTTCATCACTGTCATTTAATGCTTTTAGTCCCGAAAATTCAATTTCTAAATTCGCCGCTATCTGGCTCAAAATTAAATCATCGCCGTCATCCATCTCGACAGCTAATAAATACTGAAAGGGTGATCCCTTGGAAGCAACAAACACAAACAAGAGAGAAATGTAGCAGACTCGGTTTTATTGAGTCTGTTCATGAGAGGTAATTATAAGATGCAACACCTCTCACGCCTTCTAGCACCGGCTTAAACGATATTCTACTTTAAAGCAACACAGAAAGGGCTTGATGATCCCAAAGGACAAGTAAATAATAACATTACTGATTTGTAGTCGGCGCGACCTTTTACGGCGGCCGCTCAGCTATAAAGAAACGCTAGTGTGAATGTCAATAAATACTGAAAGGGTGATCCCTTGGAAGCAAGAAACAAAAACAAGAGAGAAAAGTACCAGACTCGGTTTTATTGAGTCAGTTCATGAGAGGTAGTTATAAGATGCAACACCTCTCACGCCTCCTAACACCGACTTAAGCAATATTCTGCTTTAAAGCTACACATAATGGGCTTGATGATCCCAAAGGACCAGTATATAATAACACTACTGATTTGTAGTCGGGGCGACTTTCAGCACAAAAATAAACTTCTGTGTAAATGTTTTCGCCGAAAACGCACGAATCGACTACACATTACCAAATATGGAAAACAGGACTACACATTACCAAATATGGACTCTTTGACATTGGACTTGCGCAATAATATATGGCTAAGGTACAAAACATTTATGATAGCATATTTTTCTCGTATTTACGATTTATACTGCACTCTCAGGCCTACGGAAAATAATGCTATAAATAATTACTAGACAAATCATGCGTGTCTTACCTATATGGCGGAAATAAACAATTGAATTGAATGTGCCATTCTGAAAGGTCTCAATCGCAATGATAGTATGTTTTAAAAAATAAGTGATTTCGAACACACAGTTACTTACAAGTAAAAAAATATACAAAAGTATCTGTAGGTTATGTCAGACATCGTCTTGAGAGGTTTACACAATATAAGACGTCATTGAGATTTAGCCCATCTATATCCATATTATAAATACTAATGCATGACTAATTTACAGCCGTTGGAACAGTTTCACCTAATTGTCACACATTACTGTCTACTTTACAGCCGTTGGAAAAGTTTCTTACTGTCTAAATTACAGCCTTGTAAAAGTTCTTACTGTCTAAATTACTGTCTAAATTACAGCCGTTGGAACAGTTTTACCTATTTGTCATATATTACTGTGTAATTTACAGCCTTTGGAAAAGTTTCACCTACTTGTCATACATTACTGTCTAAATTACAGCCGCTGGAACAGTTTCTTACTGTCTAAATTACAGCCGTTGGAACAGTTCCACCTATTTGACATACATTACTGTGTAATTTATAGCCGTTGGAACAGTTTCTTACTGTCTAAATTACAGCCGTTGGAAAAGTTTCACCTACTTGTCATACATTACTGTCTAAATTACAGCCGCTGGAACAGTTTCTTACTGTCTAAATTACAGCCGTTGGAACAGTTTCACCTATTTGTCATATATTACTGTGTAATTTACAGCCGTTGGAACAGTTTCTTACTGTCTAAATTACAGCCGTTGGAAAAGTTTCACCTACTTGTCATACATTACTGTCTAAATTACAGCCGCTGGAACAGTTTCTTACTGTCTAAATTACAGCCTTGTAAAAGTTCTTACTGTCTAAATTACTGTCTAAATTACAGCCGTTGGAACAGTTTTACCTATTTGTCATATATTACTGTGTAATTTACAGCCGTTGGAAAAGTTTCTTACTGTCTAAATTACAGCCTTGTAAAAGTTCTTACTGTCTAAATTACTGTCTAAATTACAGCCGTTGGAACAGTTTTACCTATTTGTCATATATTACTGTGTAATTTACAGCCGTTGGAACAGTTTCTTACTGTCTAAATTACAACCGTTGGAAAAGTTTCACCTACTTGTCATACATTACTGTCTAAATTACAGCCGCTGGAACAGTTTCTTACTGTCTAAATTACAGCCGTTGGAACAGTTTCACCTATTTGTCATACATTACTGTGTAATTTACAGCCGTTGGAAAAGTTTACCCTACTTGTCATACATAACTGTTTAAATTACAGCCGTTGCAACAGTTTCTTACTGTCTAAATTACAGCCGCTGGAACAGTTTCACCTATTTGTCATACATTACTGTGTAATTTACAGCCATTGGAACAGTTTCACCTACTTGTCAAGGCGAACAAGTGTCATGTCGAAGTGAAAGACGTAAACGATGACGGCATTATCACGCGAGATGAAATTGACGTCGGCCTTGCTGACGAGGAGCTCGTTGATCAATTAGTCGCGGTCTTATCAGGTATGCTGTGCTTAAAGTATCTATCCTGCCAACAACAGCCAAATTTTACAACATATGTACATCGTTTCTAAACCTACTCTATAGGCACAATATAAACAGCTTTAACCAGCCAGGCCAAACGCCAAAAATGGAGGACGAATTAAGAGTTACCAACTCATTATTCATTTTATATGACCGGAACACCTGGACAGAGCTTTCATAAAAGGGTTTTAGTGTTATTTTGCCGTTATTTGGTGAGTTAGTTTCTTTAATAAAGGTTTAATACTATAGCAGCATGCATCGATCGTCATCGCTGGATTTCAAATGATAACATACATACTAAAATATATGATAAGAGACAGAGGACGTTGACATCGTTAACACATTTAGATGGGGATGTACCTCGTGCTGCTATATCATAATTATGGGGTTTATATCTCCCAGGTCAATCGTTTTGATAGAACATGTAATGATGTTAAGGACTTCAATGATCGAATCAAGTTAGTATGCATAAGCTTTTTCAGCAACGAAACCCTAATGGAGAACAACTCCAACCTTAAAATTGTTTGCGACCATGAATATCACACCTTCGTTTCACGGACTCCGAGATGTAATGGAGGTTTAAAGATAGATATAAAAATCGAACAGGAAAAGTAGCATTCAAGGACGACAGTCAACCAGAAACACACAAAGAAACAAAGAACATATTTAAATAGGAATAAAAGGCTAAATAAGACATCACAAACACAAAAGGGTTGACAATAGGGATACCGCCTTGGAACAGTCGGTGGCACAAAAGGCCGCTAGGGGATTAAGCCAGGTTCTAGGGTGCACCAAACCTCACACTTACTCTACTGTCATCCCAATAAAACGGGACGGTGTAAATAAAGAATTCCCCGCCATGAACTATTCTCTAACCAACAAGACAGCATTAATAGGCAATATAAGTAAAACACAGAGATGCTCTTGTATATATAAATACAAACAAACAAAGGCCTAGAAAGCCACAAAGAAGGTGCTCAGTGACTTGGCAGAAGCCAGAGCAACAAGATAATAAACCATTGAGGGCACGGCAAAAAAAGACTGCAGACAAACATCAAACGTCACCGTCCTTTTGGGCTTTAGGTAGACGTCATTATAGGGTCCACATCCTGTCCGGTCATCGCACAAATAAAGAGGAAAGGATAGTGGCAAACTGTAAATGGGTCCACCACCAAGCATGCAGTGCGTTGCAAAATGAAAGGGTCATAACCTCGTTTGATAAGCCCTTTAAAAAGATTAACGAATATAGTATGAAAGTGATCATGATCAAGGATCTTACGACGTTTGTAAATCACGTCCCATAGAAGTCAGGTTGTGATAGTCTTTTCGCAGAAGAGTTTTTAAATTACTTTTATATTTGGAAAGAAGATCAGGGTTACGATAATAACATTTTGCAACGGTTTTATGAAGTTTAGGGTAACGGTAGCCCTGATGGAGTAGCTTGTACCAGTAGAATTGAGCTTGAGATTAATTTGTTTTCTATCCATGTTTGGTGGTATGGACTATTACTATATATAGAAAACCAAAGAGGGCTCCATCTATCCTATGACCAAATTTGTGGAATACGATATAGGACACACTTTTGAAAGTTTTTGAACGCGCGATATAAGATCAAGAATATATTGAAACACACGCGGCTTAAATGGTATGCAATTTAAGTGTTTTGTTCCCGTTATTAAAGAAATAGAAATAAATAAAGTGATATTATGAAATTTGTATTGGTAAATATATACTTGGTTAAACCTCCTCTTGTATATACAAACCAGAATAACAGAACAGATCACAACTGGTTTATTTACAAGCACAGGTAACATTGGTTGCACAGTGACTCATTGGTACATGCATATACAAACAATTGTTATAACAAGACGTGAAAATGCACTTGTTATATACACGTTATAAATGGCTGGTCTCTAGTTCGACGCTAGTTTGCATTTTGTAACATAATTTTGAAGAAGACACATACGACGTGTGTTTAACTTCGACTGAGAGGTGGGCTAAAGCTTCCTGTATTCATTGTGCTGATAGAAATAACGTGGGATATACTGTTTGCGCATTTGATAATAATAGCCTATTGTCAACCCTTTTGTGTTTGTGGTGTCATATCTTGCCTTTTAGGGATGATACACGCAAATATAAATTATACCTAACCGGAAGCGGGGAATTAAATGGGACATAAGATTTTTTCTGCACTGATCACTATGGAAATGGCGTACATTCTCATGTTTGTCACCAAGAAAGGGAAAAATCAGAAGTACTGTTAAATAAATAATTTATTGGGCTAAAATAATTCCATTATTTAGTTAACTGCATTTGAAGAAAAATTATTTAATACTCATTCTGCCGCGGAGTAGTATGTTTTTTGTGAGAGATTCGAAAGTCCTAGTTTCAATCTCACTGCCAATGGATGCAGTTTATATGAATTCATTGAATAAATTGTCTTTATTTGTGACAATCCTGTACTTGGAGCCTATGGGAATTAAACTGGGTGTATCTTGCCTTTAATCATCTTTATAGTTGTTTTTTCTCTGTGTGGTTGACTGTCGTCATGGAATGCTATTTTTCTTATTCGCTACTTTTAGGGAATACGCAATGTTAGTAAATCTGACAGTTGCAACGTGGAATGTATTGTTAGGATTTGAATAAATAAGTAAATAAAATTGCTTCTCATCAACTTAATACAGTTTTCAAGTGAACTAATAATCTCGTATTACGTCACTGAGTTTTAGAATGACACATCATCGTTAAAAAGAGCACGTGAAAAGAGTTTAGGTTTTTCCTTTGAATGAATTCTGTAAGTTGGTTCTCCAAGACTGAATAACTTTGTCCAATAACGTTTGTTGAAATGACAGTTAAATATTACTGTATATTGTATTGGTGCCCGATTTAATGAGAATGGGTTGAATGTGTTTTAAACCACTTATACTCGTAATTGTCAATGTTAACCATTTATTTAAAGCAATGGAACTTAGTTTTGATTGGCTTCCAAAATCTATTTTTTTCTGAATGTTATCATACGGGTTTGTATAGTTATGGCCAGGGTCTTAGATTTATGTTTGTATTCTCGTATCATTAATTTCGTACTAACATAAAACAATCATGTGTGCTTTTAATCTGAAATAATCGTGTACACTGCAGGTATTTCTGAAGATTTTACAAGTAATGTTTCTTTTCTTTCAGGAGAAAATGAAGTAACTGTCGACGAATTCTTCTCCATGGCGCAAACACTTATGTACGAATGTAGGCTGGCTAACTTGATACCACCGGAATCAGAAAGTCTTGAAAATATTCTAGATATCAATGTGGATGATGCCCAGAGAGAGCCAAACGTTCCTGAAGAGGAAAATGATGCTCAGACGGAGTCAAACGTTCCTGAAGATGAAAAGGATGCTCAGGCAGAGTCAAACGTTACTGAAGAGGAAAATGATGGTCAGGCAGAGTCAAACGTTCCTGAACAGGAAAAGGATAATTAGACAGACGCATCAACTTATCTACTGTAGAACTATATACTTCGGCTTTTCTAGAAAAATATATGATATTTTGAAAATAATAGATAAAATGATCTTATAGAACGGCGTATAGTCAAATTAGTTTGATATATGTACATATATTGATAAAAGTTTGTACTGCATTTAGTTATGCAACTTTGGAAATTGTATGTGCACTTTAAAGCTTTTCATTGTAATTGTTAATTCATCTCTGCAAACATCTATTTAAGAATTATGTAATATCGTATACTCATGAATACGTTCTTGCTCAGTGTTTTGTTGTTTTTTTCTCTGCTTTCGTATATTATATATATACTGCAATGTGAATGGCGCGTGTAATTGATGTACCCTCGCGGCTCGTATTAAACATTGGGATTATCTGAATTATAAGCCTTCTGCCAAGACAAGTACCTGCGTTGTGGCTTTCTCGGCTTTTGTTTTTATATTCATATATACATGACCATCTATGTGTTATACTTATGCCTATTAATGCTGCCTTAGTTTTTTTTAGAGATATAGCCTGGCGGGGACTTCTTTATTTACACTGTCTGACACTGAGGATAAACTTGAGGGTTGGTGCACCCTAGAATCTGGTTTTAAAACTTATGCCATTTTGACTCTGCCAGTTTCATTGTGATACCACTTTTATGTTATGGTGTCGCATACGTTGCCTTTTTCATGTAATTATCGTTTGGCTTGTTTGCTTATTTTTTGTTGGCTGTCTTCTGTGAATGCTCTACTTCCTGTTCGACTGTTCCTATTATAATAATTAAGCCATTAATAAGGCAAATGTGTTCAGTTTATGTGTTTAAAAACCTGCTAAGACAACGATGCATTCTGACAAAGAATATAAATAATTCTACAGGTAATAAAAGGTCACAAAATAACACAAACTACTCATTTGGGCAATTGTTCAATGCGTATTATAGCTGTATAGTATACCTTAACACGTGGCAACATCGTCGGCCGTCTCCATTCATCGCAGATCCGTTAGCTTTTGCGTAAACGCCTTTTCCTCATTAATCGCTCACTTTAAAGACATTTTCTACAGTTTTTTCTGCATAACGGATTTGCTTTAAACTTTTTGTACAGAAGACTGTTATATATATAGACAGAAAATGCAAAAATAATGGTATGTCACAGTAATTGTTTAAATTTTTAAAAAAATAATTTTTTATCCACCGTTATGTCAATTTGTCCAAAAAGTTGAACAAGTCATGAAATAGCTAAATAAGACATTTTTGAAGTCTAATCATTTATTCATTGGTCACAATTCTGCCAATACACTGTAGTCACGTTGACAAACAATTAAGTCATTGCTTACATCATATAGCTTGCGCTGTATGTGTATTAATGCATATGATGGGGTTATATCGGCTACCCTGTCAACCCGATTAATGGTATACGGTAGACTCACCCGTGTACGCAGGAGATTGTTAGTAGACGATACAAACATGACGGACATTAATGAATTGGTTGAATTGGATTTTTAGTCACATTACCAACAGCTAAGGTCATATGGCGACTTTCCAGCTTCCATTGGTGAGAAAGACCCAGGGTGCCCCTCCGGGCAATTTTCGTGCATGGGCGGGCACCTGGGGTAGAACCACCGACGTTCCGCAAGCCAGCTGGATAGCTTCTTCACATAAAGATTCCTCGGCCCCTGAGGGATCGAACCTACAGCGGTGAGGGGCAAGTGTATTAATGAAGTTATATGTGTATTTATGCATATGATGGGTTTATATCTCGGTGTGTGTGTGTGTGTGTGTGTGTGTGTGGTGGGGGGGGGGGGGGGTGGGGGTGCATGGTTTGGGAGCATGGCAAGTTTGTTGTAATTAACATTTCATTAAAATGAATGTTGAGTTTGTCTTCGTGACGTATATTTACCAAGTGACGTCATGTAACGTGCGCTTCCAACGGATGAAATATACGCGGGCAATTAATGGAACAGCTGTATTTTATCGTAGAATAACGTACAGCTGTCTCTCTTCTTTGTGTATATGAAAGACTGCGGAGGTCGTGTTAGAATCATAAGGTATGCACAAATTTACCCATAATGAGACAAATTCCTTTTGTTTTTGTATGTTCCCAATAAATGGTACATATTCTTTTTTTGTTATGTTCCTAATAACAGAATGTGTTCAAACTTCCTAGGCACTTATTTGAACATATAGTTAGACAATAATGCAATTAAAATTATAGGTCACCATGCATATTGAGATTTATATTTGGGTTTTGGAACCCTACCATTATGCTTAATTTTTTTAATTTTGTTTGAATTTTTAATGTCTTCAAAACGTACAATTGTTCTTGAGAAACAAAAGGTTTACCATAACTTTCTCTATTATTTTTTAGTTCAGGGACGATACGTTTTCAAAAATCGGGAAGAACGATGTCCCCACCTCGGGGGTTCTATGTTTCATATAGAGAATATAAAGAAACTTTTGAAAAAATATTCTCCTTCTCAAGAACCATTTTAACAGATAACATTTACACATATTCATATTGACCTCTTTTCGTAAATGATCTTTATATTCTAGACTTGTAAGTAGATCCACTGAATTATCAATTATTTTGACAGTAGTTCCGGGGTAAAAACATGGCCCATAGCCGGGGGTATATATTGTTTGAACAAAAGCGATTTATACGGAAAAACTCTTTAAAATCCTCGTTTCAAAAATAAGTTGCGCATGTTCAGAAATGGTATACTATAGCATATCAAAAGCAGGTGCAACAATCGAACAATGCACCATTCACATTTGGGTTTAACCTATATTAACAATACAGCTAATAGATACATGTGTTTGTATTCTTATGGGAAGAAACCATTGTCCAAGGTGTTTTTAGAATTTCATTAAAGGGATCTAATGTTGAATTGGTCCACAGGTCTGTGTTATGACCTGTGTTATGTCACCTGCAAGCCAGGGCGACATTAGTGATACGTTTAATAATACATTTCGGTGACCTACTAAATGTTAATAAATTCGATTTCTTTCATAACGGACACATCATATTTATCAGTCAAAGTTCACTGAATAACAGTTCGAATTCTCGAACTTCCCCCACATTTATATGGGGATGTATCGTACGGAGTTTATATCTCCCAGCTCTTACGTTTTTCCAGAGCTTGTAAAGACTTCAATGATCAGAATCAAGGTATAACAAACTCAAGTAAACAGTTTCGTTATCTCGGACTAGTAGGTTTTTCTCAAAGTTATATTGCCATAACGAATACCTACTGGAGAAGTACAAACACCAGTCAAAAATATGTCTGCAACAAGGAATATCACAGCCTTCATGTTATGGGAGATGTGTTCTATAAACTTGGGATGTTAACGGGGTGTGACCGGTATTCTGACCACTTTACAATTAATCTTACGAGGTACAACCTTTTAGTTCTGAAACGCACTTCATGTTTAATAACTGACCCCTGTTCAGTCTGTAGGCTTCACGTGGCTGGACAACATCATGCGATTCTACCATTGTACCTTCTTAAACCACTCAAAAAGTTCCTTAATCTTTTTGGTCGTTCCCTAGATTGTTTTTTCTTTGTAGTAGTTCATTATGGATACTTTCTGAGGCGTTTTTAATCATGTGTTTTATATATATTTAAAACGTTATAGTCAAGTGTATCGTTTGCTAATTTCTCTAATTATTGACTTATTGATTTTCTTTTGATGTGATGTTCTTTTATTTACACCGTATTGACAATTTGGGCATTCCAAGACAGGATAATAGTGCGGCTGTGTTCACTCCACTGTTACTGGTCCGATCTGGCTGGTTTTAGAACTTGTTCTCGAGCTTTCATTGATATTAACAATCTGTTAAAGTTGGTAAAGATCGGATGAAAAATGAGGCCCTTGGCCAGTAGAGCTAAAATTCATCAGCTCCAAAAAGTAGGTCAAGGTCATAGATGAAATCCATGTCCAAAAAGATGCACTGAACCCAGAACACAACTATGTCAAAATAGAATGTTTTGTCTTCCAAAGATTTAAGCTATAAATTAGGTTTAAAACCATCTACTGCATAATATAGTTCATGAGAAAGTGATGTACATGTAACATTAAAGTTATCTGCCCTTTGCTTGGCGGGTCAAGGTCACATCCACTATTTGCTTTGTCACGTGCGATGTACCACCCAAGATACAACTAAAAGCAAAATTTTAAAGGTCTAGTGTATAGTTTGAGAAAATGACCTAAATGCAAAACTTGAATGTTGCCTTGCCGCCGGGGCCGGAAAAAGCAACAACCTATGTGCTCTTTGTTTCTTCAAAAAGGCGAGAGAAAAAATCGAACAGGAAAAGCAGCATTCAAGGACGACCGTGAGTCAACCACAAACACACACGAAAACAAAGAACAAATTTAAAGATGAATAAAAGATCACAAACACAAAAGGGTAGACAATAGGGCTACCACCTTGGAATGGTTAGTGGCAAAAAAAGGCCGCTGAGGTTTAAACCAGGTTCTAGGGTGCACCTAACCTCACACTTACCCTACTGTCAAACCAATAAAACGGGAGTGCAAATAAAGAAAATCCCCTGCCATGACTTTCTCGAACCAACAAGGCAGCATTATTAGGCAATATAATTTAAAACACAAAGATGCTCGGTATATATACAGACATACAAAAGACAATAGACTAGAAAGCCACAAAGACGGTACTCAATGACTTGGCAGAAGCCAGAGCAACAAGAGAATAAACCATTGAGGGCACGACAAGACAAGACTGCAGACAAACATCAAAACGTCACCCGCCCCCTTTGGGCTTTAGGCAGACATCATAGGGTCCACAGCCTGTCCGGTCATCCCACAACCAAAGAGGGAAGCATAGGTGGCAAACTGTAAATGGGTGCACCACCAAGCATGCAGTGCGTTGCAAAATAATAGGGTCATAACCTCTTTTGATAAATCTTTTAACAAGATTTAACAAAGACAGTATGATCATGACCAAGGATCTTACGAAGTTGTAAATCACGTCACCACAGAAGTCAGGTTGTGATAGTCCTCGTCACAGAAGAGTTCTTAAGTTACTTTTAATATTCTTTTTAAATTGAACAAGTTTTTGAAAAGAGGCACACGCATTGGATAACAGATAAGGAAGAACATAGGAAAATATTTTGCCAAGTTATGAGCTAGGTTAGGTTGCAGGTTTCATGAAAAGGGGATAACACTGGTCGAAATAAAGTCCAGTCATGAGGACATATTAAAGTAACAACATTCCTTGGGGGCAAGACGTAGATAAGTGTGAAGTTTCATGAAACATTCAAATACAAGTTATGGCAGTTATCAGCCGGGTTATGTTGCAGCTTAAAACATTCCTTTCACTGAAAATATATCGCGGCAGATGCTGATTGGATCCATCTGTTCATGGCCTAGTAAGTGTACATATGGTTTTAAGGTGCCCTGTTGATTATCCCCACCGTGGGGATGTAACAGTTTCGTTGAAATCCCACCCTGGGGATGTCAACATCGGCTTCCAACAGATGGAGCGCTGTGGTAGTGGTAAGAGCGTTGTATCGTAGGATCGAAAGGTTGTGGGTTCGATCCCCGCCATTGCCATATGTGTTGTGTCCCTGAGCAAGACACTTTATCTGCATTTGCTTAGTACTCGGTTCTAACCCAGGAAGACATTGAGAGTGATTCAAATAAGTTCATAGCTTTCGCTACAATCGATGTAAAATAAATAAATTTAAACTAACAGTTTCCAAGTTATGGTCCCACGGGTTGTATGTCCCCAGAGGTGGGGATAGATCGCAGGGACAACTGGTTGTTAGATCGTCTATTTCATGCCCATTAGTGTTATATGATTTAAGGTGGGAATCTCAACGATTTCTAGAGTTATGCCCTTCCAGGGGTGGAAACTTCATTCACCCAGGGCCGATGCTGGTTGGATGGTTGCATCCGTCTGTTGATTGCTGTGCAAAGTGATATATAGGACTATAGGGTGGTGGGGCTTGACAGTTTCCCAAGCCAGAATGACCCAAGGAGTTTTTCCCTATTAAAAGTCTATGGAAAAACATGCAAAACCTCCCATTTCCAAAATATGGACCCCCATGGCATGGCCATCTTTGACTCCATGGGCCTTCATTTAAACAAACTTGATAGTCCCAGGGGTAGCAATCATTAATAAGGAGAAAACTGTCGAAATCGATTCAGCAGTTCTTGAAAAGAAGATTAAGGTTTTGACCTTGTGGCTTAAATGGTAACAGCGGTCATCTTGGATGTCGCATTGACTTACTAATTTATAAGCTTTAGGCTGTCCGCATCATCCATGTACAGTTGGGCAAAATCATCCAAGTTAATTTATTTATGAGAAGTTGTTTAAAAGCAAAAGTTAACGGACGACGGAGAAAGTGTGGTCCTCAGTTGGAGCTAAAAAGAGAACTATAATTTTGCTAAAATGCAATACAGAGTTATGGAGGGGGGGGAATCCGTGGGTCGGAGTGGTCTTATGATACTGAAGACATAGCAAAGTTTGAATGACTTAGAATAAGTAAGTTGGAAGATATCAGAATGTGAAATTTTTCAACATAAATCTTAGCACGCCACAGCCGTTGTCCACCAGCCACTGCCCCTGGGCTACCCTATGTCTACACCTCCTTATGCGAGGCGAGACAATGAAAGTTGTTTAAACCCTGATAGTGACATAGAACTGCTAGGACACCATCCATGGTGTACGATCATATAGCAAGACAGAACTACCTCATCACTGGTTATCATTTCTTTTTTATAAAACAAAAAAGTAAAGTCCAACACCAAAATATAAAGTCAACACCATTATGACCAGTCAACAACAACATGTCAGTACAAAGCAGTCGGATTTCATGGCGCAATTATCAGACAAAACGCATTAACAGTTTGCTGTATACAGAATTATACCGATGTACAACAAAGACACTGGGTATTCCT